>APFE031199666.1:13821-24069 GCA_000404065.3 Pinus taeda
TTCTCAGATTATGTTAACTCTTTCAGTTTGTGGAATGCATAACTTTCCCAAATGATATAAGAGTTGGTCCTTTACATAATAATCCAATTCTTCTACTTGCTTGTCATGACTTAAAGTTGCACATATATCTTTAAAATCTACATCTTGAGCATATTGTTCAATGTAATGTTCATGCATTATGAGTTATGCTTAAGTATAGTAGATGCATTTATGATTGGTCTTGATAGAATGTCTACAACCTTATTGTGTATGCCCTTCATATATCTGATGACAAGATGAAAGTGCTGTAGAAAACCCATCCATCTATAATGTTTTGATTGCTGCAATTTAGTTTTTGAGTCCAACTATTGAAGTGGTTGATGATCGGTATGTATGATTGTTTCTTTACCCATTAGGTAATGTTTCCACTTTTTCACACTTTGTACTAATGCATACAATTCTTTATCATATGTGGAATAATTAACTACTACACAAGAAAATGTCTCAGAATGATAGCATATGGGTTTTCCGTGTTGCATCAACACTTCTCCCGTGGAATAGTCACTGGAATCTGTCTCAATCTCAAATGGATGTTGAAGATATGGCAGTGCTTGTACTAGTGTTGTATTGATTTTCTCTTTTAAGGTGTCGAAGACTTTTTGCTGTTTGCCTCCCCACTTAAACACATGTTTCAATCCTGTTAAAGCATGTAATGGAGCTGGAGTCAAAGAAAAGTTAGAAATAAACTTTATCCAGTATTGTGCTACCCCTAGGAAACTCCTACCCTCTGTAGCAGATTTGGGTTTAGGCAAGTTCACAATGACTTCAACCTTAGAGGGATCTTTCTTCAATTTACCACCCCCTACAATATGACCCAAATAATTTAAAGATGTTCTGCCAAATTCACATTTTGACAGTTTTACATAGATATTTTCTCTTTTTAAAACATCTAAAGTCTGATTTACATACTTTACATGTTCTTCCCATGTCTTACTAAAAACAAGAATGTCATCTAAATAAACAATTACAAAGTCATCAATAAATGGTCTGAATAAATCATTCATAACTCTCATAAATGTAGTAGGAGCATTAGTTAAGCCAAAAGGCATAACCAACCATTCATGCAATCCTTGCTTTGTCTTCAAAGCATTGTTCCATGCATCATGTTCTGCAACTTTGACCTGATGATAACCACTTTGCAAGTCTAACTTAGAAAAGTAAACTGCTTCTTTTAATTGATCTAATAAATCATCAATATGAGGAAGAGGATAACGATTCTTGATCGTTATTTTATTTAGTGCTCTATAATCAAAGAAAATTCTCCACAAACCATCTTTCTTTCTCACCAGCATGATTGGAGATCCACATGGTGATGTGCTTGGTCGTATAAATCCTTTATTAAAAAACTCTTGTACCTGCTTCTTTATCTCTGCATTCTCTAAAGCTGACAACCTATACATTCCAATGTTAGGTAATGGAGCATCTTGCTGCAAATAAATATCATGTACTATTTCTTGCTTGGGTGGTAGACCTTTTGGTTCTTGAAATAGAACATCACACTCTAAAACAAATTTAACTAAATCAACTTTCTGTTTAGAATCACAACCTTCAAATGCATTGGATTTTTCAGGATCCTTTTCCTTTACAACCTTTAGTAAAAATTGCTTACTTGAATTCACAATTCTTTTCATCTGCCCTGAGTTTATGAGAGAATAGTTGCCTTTGAGTTTATGAGCTCTTAAAATATAATCTATTCGATATTTAGTGAGTAGATACTTATTCTCAGCTCTATAGAAAATATCTTTCCTATCATACAAGTATGGACTTCCCAAAACAATACTACATATATCCAATGGAACTATATCTACTTCAACCTCATCTACAAATATTTATCCAATAGCAAACCTAATTTTACATTGTCTCGTTACTTGTAGCTTTGTTTTATCACACACCCAACTTAATGGATATGGCTTCTCATGAGGTTTTGTTTGTAATCCCAACTTCTTTACAATTGTTTCAGAAATCAAATTTACTTGTGATCTAGTATCAAATAAAGTTTCAATCTTATTATGCTTGAAAATTACTCTAATACGAAAAAGCTCATTTCTTTCCCTCTCATTACTTTCATTATCAATAGATTGTGCAGAATCACTTGTGGATGCTTTAGAATATTTACCTTTAATACATGTGACTGTAACTTTTGTTTCCTTGCCTGAATCTGATCCCAAGTCTTGCTGAATAGTAGCAACATTCTTTCTCTCCTTACCACCGAACTTCTTAGGTTTCCGTTCTGGATGTAAAAGCCAGCAGTGTGCCTCATCATGTCCTTATTTCTTGCAGTGAGTGCATGAAGTTTATCCTTATTTACAGTGTTTGCTTTCCTCTCCTTCCATTTCAACTTCTTCTTTTCTTTTCTCTTGCTTACAGAATATTTATATGTTCCCCCAACCTCTGGGTTTACATTCTTACCTCTATCCTCTAGATGTGTGGCTTGAACTGATACATCATCTAAGCTAGTGGGATTAAACATGAGAATAGTATTATTTAAATAGCTATGAAGGCCACCTATATAATTCAATAAAGTCTCAAGTGAATCTAATGATATACCTAGAGTTAAAGCTCTCTTTCTAGATTCCTAAGTATAACTTTGTACACTTTGACCCTTCAACTGACAAAGATTTTTCCAACTCATCATTGCCTGCTGCACGTGAGCTAAAGGTTAGAATTGCTTTTTGATGGTAGAAACAAATTCATTCCAGGTAGAAATGATTTTACCATGTTTTTGCAGATCAGCTTGTGTCTTACCTTCCCACCATACTAGTGCAGTTCCTCCAAGTCGAAGGCTAGCCAACTGAATCTTCTTCCTTTCTAAATCAACGTTCTGTACCCTAATCAAACTTCACATTTAATCTGATTAAAGAATTTTTCTTCTTCTTCTTAGAAGAGCTAGTGTTATGCGAAGAAGATGATGAGGATGATGAAGGTGATGATGGAGGAGATGGTGGAGGAGGCATTTCCCCTTTCACTTTTCCTTCTGGAGGGGCAACTCGAAAAGTTTCCTCTGCTCCTTTGTCTGGTTTGGGTGTTGAAGTGATTTCACCTCGACCCTTCTTATTATTCTAGATACATCTCTTCCACCATGGCTTGGAGTGTCTTAAAACTTTCTATAAATTGAGATTTTGATCCCAATGGAGCCTCTTTTGCCATTCTCCTCTGAGAATAGACTCTTCCAATCTCTGGATCAGCCTCAACAAGTTCTCCTTCTCCTTGTCTGAGCTTTAATCTAGTTAGCACTCAAAATCCAACACAAGCTTGTCTAACCTTAACAAAACCAAAACCAAATGCTCTGATACCACTTGATCCGAAATGGATACTAAATAAAGAAGAAAAGGTATTACAGACTCATGTGCAGGAAAATGCCTATATTATTTAGTGCAACGAATCAAAAAGATTGCGAATAATATAAACAATTAACAGTCAAAAAACATAACAGACACACACATCAACACAACCAAATTAATAAAGGAGTTCACCAGACTTCCTAGCTACGTCTCCTAATCTAGCTATCAGTGCCAACCTCTATATTATGTCTTCAAGAACAAATTATTACAAGAGTGATCTCAAAATAGAGTCTCAACATAATAGTGGCATTAAACAGGGATCCACTCGAAAACCTCAAGTCTAAAAGAGTGGATAGACTCTCCCTCTGTCCCGTTACTCTATTTGCCTGTTTCAATCTCTATTATCTATCTCAATCTATTTCCCCTCTAACCGTCTCTGTTCTGTCATTGGATGGCTTTTTAAGCCTAACAATGATGTCTCTCTGTCTCCTTGTTCGGGCTCTCTGGATTTCAGCAATTTTCCTTCTTCCCCGGGCTCTCTGGCTCCCATCAAGCATTCATGCACTCATTTCTGAAATGCTTGAGGGCACAAGGTTGCTAATAGGAAAAAAAACTAGCAGGCACGGGTGGAACTAGCCGTTCGGCCTTCCCCTAGAAAAATCCTTAAAACAATGCATTTTTGGTCTCTAGAGGAAAATACACAGAAAACATAGAAAATCTGACAAAAAACTTTCTATCAAACTTCAAATAATATCCAATCGTGTCCATAATCCCTATTAGGTCTCGCCTTTATCGCATGTCACAAGGCATGGCTCTTTCATATGGCTGCGATCTGCCTCCTCCGCCGATATTGGTGTATCGCATATCACGAGGTTGCGATTCCTCTACATTGTTGCACCAATCCACTTTGTCGATTGCCGATCGCTGATATCGGCGTATCACATGTCAGCACATCGCGATGTTCTGGGTCCTTTCCCCTTCTAGTTATATGTGATGCAATATTCTTAATCGCATATCGCAAGAGTCCTTGACCTGTGGTATTTCCTCACTTCAACGATAGTGCGATACAATTCAATCTCGCTCCAATGTTGATCTGTGCACTTGATCAATGGTTTATATGTCATCGTTGATCGCAATTGTTTTGAGGCTGAGGTTTGATGTGTCGTTGGCTTCTCCGATAAGATTTGATCTCATCCATTGATCCTGTGGATCCAACGGCTCTGGTGCATTCCTGTTGCGCTTCTGATTTCCTTTGGATTTTCGGTTTTTTCCGCCATTCTTTCATTTGTGCTATTAATTAATGAAGACATTAGAAGTAGAGGTTTTGTATACAAGATCCATTTTGGATCACGCCTTCCTACTAAAAATATTTTGGACCACCAAAAGTTGGTTTGCATCGATCAAGTGAGGATACAGTTCCCTCACTTATCCAATTTCTATCCATCGTGCCTTGCTTGGATTTGAACCTTTGAGTCCTACTCTCAGGTACTCAACATCCCCTTGACTTGTAGTTCTTACCTTCCTATCTAGAACTGTGTCCTCCTGTAACTCATTGAGATACTCAGGAAACAAATCCCCAATAAAAGGCAATTGACTTTTCCCTTCAGGATCTTCAATCAATGAAGGTTCATACAATCTCAAGTTTTCTGCATTAACGACTGAATAGATCTGCATATAGTTGGAAAATCAAGGCGAAAATAATTTTCACCAATTTTATCAAGTATCTTGAAAGCTCCATACCTTATTGGTTTTAGCTTCTTACCTTGACCCTGCATTCTGTCTTTGTTGATGTATAGCCAAACTTGGAAACTATGCTCAAATCGATGCTTATCATGTCTTGCCTTGTACTTGGCTTGACTTCTTTCCAACTATTCCTATACTACCTGGTGAATTTCCCGGAATTGTTCAATGAACTTGGTTGCTTTGTCCACATCACTGTGTCCATCAACTGTTATGTCTTTACCAAAGACAAAATCCAAGGGAGACTTTGGTATAAAACCAAAACAAGTCTCAAAAGGAGATCTCTGACTAGAAGAGTGCTTGCCACGGTTGTAAGCATGCTACACATAACACAAATGCTCATCCCAAAGCTTGGGATGCTTGCTGCAGTAACCTCTGAGCAGCTAGATCACTGTCTTGTTGACCACTTCTATCTAACCATCTGTTTGTGGATGAAATGGTGTGCTCTTCTTCAACCTGGTGTCCATCAACTCCCATAGATTTGACCAAAACTTCCCAACAAATCAGGAATCTCGATCAGATACAATAAACGTGGGTCACCCAAAATGAACCCATACATTCTGAAAGAACAACTTTGTTGTTTGTTCATCTATAACCTGCTTGTTACATGGTATCAAAATACACATTTTACTGAACCTATCCACAACAACATACAAATAATCATGACCTTTCCTAGATTTTGTCAATCCCCTAACAAAATCCATGGAAACACTTTCCCAAGGACGAGAAGTAATTGGAAGTGGAGTGTACAAGCCTAATTTCCTATTATTGGGATTGCTTGTTAAACACATAGTAAACCCTTTGATATATCTAGAAATTGTCTCATGCATTCTTGGCCAATAACAGAACCTTTGCAATTGTGCAATTGTTTTACTTACACCAAAATGACCTGATATGAGAGAAGTATGTGCTTCTCAGATTATGTTAAATCTTTCAGTTTGTGGAATGCATAACTTACCCAAATGATATAAGAGTTGGTCCTTTACATAATAATCCAATTCTTCTACTTGCTTGTCATGACTTAAAGTTTGATATATATCTTTAAAATCTACATCTTGAGCATATTGTTCAATGTAACGTTCATGCATTACTGAGTTATGCTTAAGTATAGTAGATGCATTTATGATTGGTCTTGATAACATGTCTGCAACCTTATTGTGTATGCCCTTCTTATATCTGATAAAAAGATGAAATTGTTGTAGAAAACCCATCCATCTATAAAGTCTTGATTACTGCAATTTAGTTTGTGAGTGCAAATATTGAAGTGGTTTATGATTTGTATGTATGATAGTTTCTTTACCCATTAGGTAATGGTTCCACTTTTTCACACTTTGTACTAATGAATAGAATTCTTGATCATATGTGGGATAATTAACTACTGCAGAAGAAAATGTCTCCGAATGATAGCATATGGGTTTTCGATGTTGCATCAACGCTGCTGCCATGGCATAGTCATTGGCATCTGTCTCAATCTCAAATGGATGTTGAATATATGGCAGTGCTAGTACTGGTGTTGTATTGATTTGCTCTTTTAAGGTGTCAAAGGATTTCTGTTGTTTTCCTCCCCACTTAAACACCTATTTCAATCCTGTTAAAGCATGTAATGGAGCTGCAATCAAAGAAAAGTTAGCAATAAAATTTCTCCAGTATTGTGCCGCCCTTAGGAAACTCCTAACCTCTGTAGCAAATTTGGGTTTAGTCCAGTTCACAATGACTTCAACCTTATAGGGATCTATCTTCAATTCACCACCCCCCACAATATGACCCAAATAATTTAAAGATGTTTTGCCAAATTCACATTTTGACAATTTTACATAGTTATTTTCTCTTTTTAAAACATCTAAAGTTTGCTTTACATGCTTTACATGGTCTTCCCATGTCTTAGTCAAAAAAGAATGTCATCTAAATAAACTACTACAAATTCATCAATAAATGGTCTGAGTACATCATTGATAACTCTCATAAATGTAACAAGACCATTAGTTAAGCCAAAAGGCATAACTAACCATTCATACAGTCCTTGCTTTGTCTTGAAAGCAGTCTTCCATGCATCATGTTCTACAACTCTGACCTGATGATAACCACTTTGCAAGTCTAACTTAGAAAAGTAAATTGCTTCTTTTAATTGATCTAATAAATCATCAATACGAGGAAGAGGATAACGATTCTTGATCGATATTTTATTTAGTGCTCTATAATCAATGCACATTCTCCACGAACCATCTTTCTTTCTCACCAGCACAATTGGAGATCCACAAGGTGATGTGCTTGGTCGTATAAAACCTTTCTCCAGCAACTCCTGCACCTGCTTCTTTATCTCCACATTCTCTAAATTTGACAACCTGCACATTCCAACGTTAGGTAATGGAGCATCTTGCTGCAAATAAATATCATGTACTATTTCTCGCTTGGGTGGCAGATGTTTTGGTTCTTGAAATAGAACATCATACTCTTAAACAACTTTAACTAAATTAGCTTTTTTTTTAGAATCACAGCCTTCAAATGCATTGGATTTTTCAGGATCCTTTTCCTTTACAACCTTTAGTAAAAATTACTTACTTGAATTCACAATTCTTTTCATCTGCCCTGAGTTTATGCGAGAACAGTTACCTTTGAGTTTATGAGCTCTTACAATATAATCTATTCCATATTTAGTGAGTTGATACTTATTCTTAGCTCTATAGGAAATAGCTTTCCTATCATACAAGTATGGACTTCCAAAAACAAGACCACATATATCTAATGGAACTATATCTAACTCAACCTCATCTACAAATATTGATCCAATAGAAAACCTAAGTTTACATTGTATCGTTACTTGTAGCTTTGTTTTATCACACACCCAACCTAATGGATATGGATTCTCATGAGGTTTTGTTTGTAATCCCAACTTCTTTACAATTGTTTCAAAAATAAAATTTACTTGTGATCCACTATCAAATAAAGTGTCAATCTTATTATGCTTGGAAATTACTCTAATACAAAAAAGCTCATTTCTTCCCCTCTCATTACTTTCATTATCAACAAATTGTGCATAATTACTTATGGATGCTTCATAATCTTTACCTTTAATACCTGTGGCTATAATTGTTGTTTCCTCACCTGAATCTGATCCCAAGTCCTGTTGAATAGCAGTAGCATTGTTTCTCTCCTTACCACCGAACTTCTTAGGTTTTCGTTCTAGAAGCAAAAGCCAACATTGTTCCTCATCATGTCCTTCTTTCTTGCAATGAATGCATGAAGGTTTATCCTTCTGTACAGTGTTTGCTTTCCTCTCCTTCCATTTTAGCTTCTTCTTTTCTTTGTTCTTGCTTACAAAATATTTAGATGTTCCCCCAACCTCTGGGTTTACATTCTTACCTCTAGCCTCTAGATGTGTGGCTTGAGCTGATACATCATCTAAGCTAGTGGGATTAAACATGAGAATAGTATGCTTTAAATAGCTATGAAGACCACCTATATACTTCACTAAAGTCTCAGGTGAATCTAATGATATACCTAGAGATATAGCTCTCTTTCTGAATTCCTAAGTATAACTTTGTACACTTTGACCCTTCAACTGACGAAGAGTTTGCCAACTCATCATTTCCTACTACATGTAAGCTAAAGGATAGAATTTCTTTTTGATGGCAGAAACAAATTCATTCTAGGTAGAAATGATGTTACCATGTTTTTAAAGATCAGCTTGGGTCTTGCCTTCCCACCATACTAGTGGAGTTCCTCCAAGTCGAAGGCTAGCCAGCTGAATGTTCTACATTTATGAATCAATGTTCTGTACCCTGCAATATACATCAATTTGTCTTATCCAATTATCTAGCTTTTCTACATTGAGTTCTCCATCATAAATTGGAAAATGAAACTTCACATGTAATTTGATTAAGGAAGTTTTCTTCTTCTTCTTAGAAGAGCTAGCATTATGCGAAGAAGATGATGAGGATGATGAAGGTGATGATGGAGGAGATGGTGGAGGAGGAACTTCCCCTTTCCCTATGCCTTTTGGAGGGGCAACTAGAAAATGTTCCTCTACTCCTTTGTTTGGTTTGGGTGTTGAAGTGATTTCACCTTCACCCTTCTTAAATTCTAGATACATCTTTTCCACCATGGCTTGGAGTGTCTTAAAAATTTCTATACATTGAGATTCTGATCCCAATGGAGCTTCTTCTGCCATTATCCTCTGAGAATAGACTCTTCCAATCTCTAGATTAGCCTCAACAAGTTCTCCTTCTGCTAGTCTGAGCTTTAATCTAGTTAGCATTCAAAATCCAGCACAAGATTGTCTAACCTAAACAAAACCAAAAAAAAATGCTCTAATACCACTTGATCCGAAATGGATATTAAATCAAGAAGAAAAGGTATTACAGACTAATGTGCAGGAAAATGCCTATATTACTTAGTGCAACAGATCAAAAATATTGCGAATAATATAGACAATTAACAGTCAGAAAACATAACAGGCACACACATCAACACAACCAAAATAATAAAGGAGTTCACCAGACTTCCTGGCTACATCTCCTAGTCCAGCTATCAGTGTCAACCTCTATAATATGTCTTCAAGAACAGACTATTACAAGAGTGAGCTCAAAATAGAGTCTCAGCACAAAAATGACATTAAAAAGGGATCCACTCGAAAACCCCGAGTCTAAAAGAGTGCACAGAATCTTCCTCTGTCCTATTACCATATTCGTCTATTTCAATATGTCTTATCTACCTCAATCTGTTTCCCTTCTGACCATCTTTTTTTTGTCATTGGATGGCTTTTTAAGCCTAACAACGTTGTCTCTCCGTCTCCCTATTCAAGCTCTTTGGCTTTCGGCTATTTCCCTTCTTCCTAGGTGTTACACTAAAATTTTTCACCATGACTATTTGCAGTTAGTATGGCTCCATCAACAGTCATACTATCCTCCTTGGCAAGCCTCATACCTCTGCTCTCCATGTCAAACTTCAAGAAAGAGAGAAAGTCATTAACAAATCTATTTATCTCTGGGTACGCAGTTTCTCTCAGCCTTACCTGTGTGTACACAGTCCAAGTTCACAATACCTACGTACTTGTACGATCTGTATGTAACGGGGTGGGTGCGTACTCCTGTAAAGGTCAAAAGGCGCAAGTTTCATCTTAAAAAAGTTACTTGTGGTCATTTCTAGAGCATTCTAGAAGCTTGTTTGACGTGTATTGAGCGCCTCCAGA
>APFE031199670.1:0-11152 GCA_000404065.3 Pinus taeda
CAGTGCCAACTGATGCATCACTATGATCTTGATCAGTGCATAATGATAAATGCTTTTGTATTGTTGTGCTGGGCTCTTCCTTTGCACCAAGGGCACCATCCTCTCTATATTTCAGCACATGAAAAATGGAATGTTCATCATTTGTACCCATGTGAAATGCATCAACAAACGGATATGGTACGAATATAGACGTGAAAATCTGCCCTCACAAGTGAAATAGCGAATAATGAGCCTCATCAAGGGTGCATACTCATCCCTTAGGAATCTGAAGGGAAAAACAACAGTTAGGTGTCTCATACATCCAGGTTTGATATATGGCTCATAATGAAATCTGTCTAACTGCTGGTGCTTGTTCCACTCCTCTCCAACATTTGGTATCCCGGTTGCTTGAGCAATAATCTCGGGTGATAGTGTGAAGTCCACTCCTGCAAGGTTCACATGACCATTGTGCAAATGTAGGACAAACAAGCAGACTAATTCTCTGTGATGTTGAATTTGTGAGATCCTCTCACAATACTCAAAACATGATAGGTACCGCAAATAGGTCACTGCAAGTGGACAAGCTTGCAAATGAGCCAAAGAGGTGGGCTCCTCCCTGACATGCCGACCACCTTTACCACCCTTGTGATGCCTCCTTGGCACCTCTATCTCCGGTGTTGAATCACGGTCATCACTCTGTTCATAATCTGATTCGGTTTATGACATGGTTTTGGAGGCAAAGTGACTGAAATGTAATGCTGACTTTGCACCCAATGAACTGCTGTTTGACTTTTTCAAATGCTGTCACCAAGGGGACAAAAAGACATGGGAATTGTTAGGGAAAGGGGAACATGAGGGAATTAGGGACAATAAGTGGGATTTTAAGGTGAAGTAGGGTTTGGGAATTTTAATAGGGTTTAAGGATTTTAGTGGATTTTAATAGGAAGATTATAAAATTGCATGGGAAAATTTTAAGGAGAATGTTGGTGAAGGTGGCGGAAAAAAGGGATCAAAAATGGGCAACCTTGGACAGCAAGAGAAATTTGAAACCCTAGTACCATTGAGACTTTAAATTTTCCACAACAATGTAGGGTTTTGATTTATCATTTTCATAGCATTTGAACATATTAATTTTCTCTTTCATCTTGCAAAACCAAATCTAGCCATGGAGGAGAGGCCTACCTGCAATGTGTTTGAGAGAAAAATTGATTTGATGGCTTGCTGGCAATTTGTTGAGCAGAAAACCCAACGTGTAGTGTGCCTTGCCCAACGCGTAGTGCCCCTCTGACGCGTAGCGCACGTGCAGAATAACACTGCGAAAAGCTCCCTGACAAGTAGCGCGCCCTTCCTGACACGTAGCACGCCTCTGAAACTGCCCACTTTGCTCAAGAACTCCTAAAATAGCCTTTGCAAGGTTTCACTTAGCTTGTGAGAGGCAAATGAGTTGCTAATGAAGAATGATGTGCTTTTAAAGGCTTCCTTTAGATTTTCATTTGCCCAAAACCCACTTTATAATGTTTTGAATGTTGACACTTTTTGAATTAATTGGCTCTGACTTTTGGTTTCTTTTCTTTGAAAAATTGGTTCAAATGATGATTTCTTCTGAAAATTTTTTGCAGGGATAGCTTCAAAGGTGCTTTGGCAAAGGAGACCAAGGCTGCACTTCGACATTTGGAGAGTTTGAAATTTTGAGAATTTTTACAAAAAAATGAGATAATGACCTTTGCTTTTCAAAAACAGAGTTTTGAAAACAAGGTGAAAATTTAGCTGTAGAATAGTGAGAATTGTTGAAATGATGCTTTATGAAGGACACCCCTCTGGCCTGCTGGTCCTTTATGACCTCTCAAGACAAAAATTGACTCAACCCTAGACCTAAGACCTCGAAATTTAAAACAAGATAAATGACCCTTTGAAGATTTTATTCACTCAAACAAACCTGAACCAGCAGTGCCAAATAGGAGGGGAATAAAAGACACAAACTCCTCCAGCAGAGTTATGGCATGCCTAACGGAATGCAACATGATCACACTAATGGGACACCTAATTATGAAATGCAAAGAGCTTTGATCTCTGGTGGAGGGCTACTAGACCGACTCTAACATGCTGCACCTGATGGTCATGTTTCCTGCGAACCTGACCACTCTGTATATTGAGTTATGGGTGCAAACCCCTGTAAAAGTTAAAAAGGCGTGAGTTCATTCTTAAAAACTTATCTTGGGTCACTTCTAGACACTTCTAGAAGGAATATTACACTGGCAAGTCCGCTCCACCTTGGTTCATCCATTCCATAACTAAGGGAGCTAACTCCATTATATGAGGTGCTTATCCCATTGAAGGAGGAACTTATCCCTTCAATGGTGGACCTATAACTTCCTCTATTTGCACCATAAATTCATGCATTGGGCTGGTTGTAGAGGAGGTTGAAAGCTGAAGATTCTTGAGGGTAAATGCTGCTGAAAACTAGGCTTCCTTTTCGAGCTTGTGAGAGGAGAGATCACATACCTTTCATGTCATTTGGGAAGTGAGTGAGGCTTGTCAAAGTAGAGGAGACCCCTACTAGACCCTAGAAAGGACTTGTACAACATCAAGGCAAAGGTTGTAAAGTTCCTTTATTCATTAAGTTAATACGATCAAGTTTATTTTTCTCAATGAACTGTCTCTAATGGTTTGTTTTATGAGCTCCTTGATCTTCATAATGAACATGTTTTTTTATATGCAGGTATGCTTTGACGTGTGCTTGTTTGTGTATGTAGGTTATTGAATGGGAACTGCTTGAAGCTGTTGGGATAAAACTGCCTCAAACAAGCGTTGGACCGGGGTAGGTCTTTTACACTTCATAGTATTCATTATTGAATTGAAACATGTTTAGAGAGAAATAGGTTTTCTTGTTCTCTTTGTTGCTAGATATCATTAGATACTATGGAGATCGATCTTCTCCGCAAGAACGATTTATCCGGCCAACACTACACCAAACTTCACAAAAACCTTTATTGTGGAATGTGATGCCTTAGGAAATGGAATTGGTATTGTTTTAATGCAAGAAGGAAGACCCATTGCTTTAGAAAGTCATCCAATAAAAGGAAAGTATTTACACAAGCTATTTATGAGAAGGAAATGTTGGTACTATTACATGCACTTAAGAAATGACGACCTTACCTAATGGGAAGACACTTCAAGGTAAAAATAGATCATGATAGTATTAAATACTTTTTAGAACAAAGATTATCTTCAGAAGAGCAATAAAAATGGGTCACAAAGATGTTGGGTTATGACTTTGAAATCATCTACAAAAACGGAAGCAGAATTTTGTTGCAGATGCATTATTAAGAAAGGATGAGGATGTGGAAGCATTTATTTGTGCCATTTCTATTATCCAACCAGATTGGATAACCGAAGCAAGGGATGAATGAAAGAATGATGAAGAAGTGTGGGCACTCATTCAAAAGTTGCAATAATTTCCCAGTACATCTGCTACATTTAGCTAGAAAAACGATTCATTATGGTACAAACATTGCTTATACCTTTGCAAGAATTCCCAACTTAAACAAAAGGTTCTTTTGGAATTGAACACCTCTCCCTTAGGAGGGAATTAAGGATTTTTAAAAACTTACCATAGGGTTAAGAAGGAATTTATTTGGGATGGCCTTAAATCTGATATTCAAAATTTTGTGGCAGAATGTTTGGTTTTCCAACAAAATAAAGTAGAGACAATTAAAACCACGGGTCTGTTACAACCTTTATCCATTCCAAGTCAACGTTGGGAGAAGCTTCCAATGGATTTTATGATAGGTTTAACCAAGTTTGAAGGAAAGAGTGCCATCATGGTGGTATTTAATAGACTTACCAAGTATGCACAATTTTGTGCATTATCTCATCCATTTAAATACAATACAGTTGCTACTACATTTATGTAAACAATTCAAAAGATACATGGAAACCCAAAGATTATTGTAAGCGACATAGATCCCATTTTCAATGGAAATTTTTGGACGAAATTGTTTTCTTGTCCGGGTACTCAGTTAGCTCATAGCTCATCTTATCATCCTCAATCTGATGGGAAAATAGAGATAGTGAACACATGTTTGGAAGGATATCTTCGTTGCTTTGTATCTGATAAACATACACAATGGGTGAAGTGGTTACCTCTGGCTAAATGGTGGTATAACACTTCCTTCCATACTGTAACAAAAATGACCCCATTTATGGCACTTTATGGATATCATCCACCATCCATCACATCATATTTAAGAGAAAATTTTAAGGTTAAAGCAGTGGAATATCCCATCGAGCATCAACAACAAGTTCTCCATCTCTTAAAGGATAACCTCAATTTGGCGCAAAATATAATGAAACAATAGGCAGATCAACATTGCAGTGAAAGAAGTTTTAATGTAGGCAACTGGGTATTTCTACGGCTACAACCATACAAACAAATGTCCCTCGAGCAAGCTAAGAAGGATAATAAATTATCACCAAAGTATTATGGTCCGTACATGGTATTGCAAAAGACTGGTACTATGGCATACAAATTGGAGCTTCTTGCATCTTCCCGAGTACACCCAATTTTCCATGTTTCATGCTTAAAGAAGGTTATATGTGACAAGCTCCCAGTTAAAAAAATGTTGCTAGAACTTGACAAGGAAGGAAAAATCATATTGGAACCTGAAGGAGCCACAGAAAAAAGAACTTGACGGCTTTGAAATTAATTAATTTTAGAGTATCTAATCAAGTGGAATAACTTACCCGCTGAAGATTCCACATGGGATGATGAGAATTTTATACAAAAGCATCTAGAACTACTCAAGCGTTGAGGACAACACTTTTTTGAAGGAGTGGGACATGTTACGTCCCTATAATACTAGTGTATTCTCTAATTGTTATTGTTAATGTAGCCCCTCATTGTTATTGTTATGCCCATGTTGTCCCATATTGTTATTATTGTGCCCCATAGAAGCCCATTGTTATTTTTCTACCATTACGTTATTATTGTTATGTTGGCTCTAATTATATTGTAAACCCTTAGACTCCTATACAGAAAGGATGTTTTTTCATTTGAATCATTCAAAAATTGTTCATTTATGTAATGTAAAGGAGGTTTCCCCCTTGAAGAAGATAATTTTTAAGTCGTTGATCTATCTATTTGTGAGCTGGTTGCATAATAGTTGGATAGCCTTAAAACCATGTCGACAACATCCCACCTTTCCACATGCTTAACCTTGCACCTCACATTTATTGTTACAGATCTGATCTGAAAATATATGAGAACACAAATATACCCAGAAATAGTAAGATCGAAATAGATAGAAAAGCCTCTTTATTAATATCAAACCCTTAAGGTAGGGCAACACCATACATTCACTCCTCAAGGAAGGAGAACACTCCACAAGCCATATTCCTATTCATACAATAATCCTTGACATCTCTCAATGGGGAGTATATAGCCTCTATACAGGCCTCATACATATAATACCATGGGTCATTACCATGGTTCCCTTAATACCATCTATCTAATACCATGGGCTTATTACATTATTGCTAACTACTTGTGGTCCCTTACATGATTCTGGTTAATCACTTTATTTATTACTATGGCTCATTACATTATTCCCTTGGGTACCTTCCATTACATTATCCCCCCTAGGTACTACATTCCACCTCCCTAACATGTTTCATCCCCGAAATATACAAAGAACACAAATAATAAGATCTACTCAAAAGACTAGTCCATTGGTACCATGCACATGCATCTAGCCATCCAAGAGAAAGGTGAACTCTTGATCCAGTTGGTACCTCGCTCACTTGAGATGGAAGTTGACCCTAGCAGCTCTTCTGTGTTGATGTGTAGTAGGTGGATCGTCTCTCCTCTCTATCTATCATGCGGGGGCTGTTTTCCTTGTGGCTAATTCGTCGCCATCTTGTTGGTTGTTTCCTTACAGGGTGATGTGGGTGGTGATACGCTGAAGTGTTAACCAAAAGTGTATCTTTATTTAATTCACCACCTATTGGAGGCTGATTGGTATCTAGTACATGTTTTGGTTCCTGTTGTTGGTTCTTATCTTCCAATATGACTTCAACCACTCAGTCCTCATCTAATGTATCAGTACCTGTAACCTTTTCTGCTTCAGCCTCCTTGGACACTACCTATTTTTTCTGGTACCTGGTTTGATGTTTGTGTTTGATTGTCGACCATCAAAGACTCATCATTTGATGTGTAAGTGTCATTAGAGCTTTGCGCTTCTGCCTCCATAGTCTCTGCGTGGGTCTTAATAGAAATATCCTGCAATGTTATTTTCTTCTTTTTATACCAGAGTTTCATGAATTTCTTCTGCACATTAATATTGACAGTACCCACAGATTCCATCCAAGGATATCCCAAAACAACATCCATGTTATCCATATCTGAAATATAAAAATCACGATGCAACACATACTTATCCATAGAAAACTTCAAATCCTTATAAAATTGAACATCCTCATCATCAACTTGTGTGTTTTCAATGTGTTTTGCTGGAACTTGCAATTTTTTTTGCTAAATTAACATTGATAAAATTATGCTTGCAACTAGGATTTATAGATACAATGATCTTCTCCTTCTGAATACATCCATGAACCTGCAATAAGGAGATACCAACAGAAAATAACCCTTTAGGTTTCTTGGTTTCCTTCTTTCCTGTAAAAATAAAATCTTTGCTAGGTTGTGTGCCTGTCTGTCTGAGCTTAGTAAGAGGACCCAAAAAATTAGATTTATGGTCAAAGCGGTCACAAATAGATTTTGCGAACATCTACCAAGTAATTGTCCTTGGATAGAATTTTTGATGACACTACCACCATTGCCATCTTTCTTGGTCCAAGTAAATGGCTGCCACACTTAGTTTAGTTTCATCATCTAAATGTGATCAAGAGTGAAATATTGTTCCATTTGTTCTAGCTATATTGCCGGATTCGAGCCATCAAATTTGTACATCTTCATCAAATTCCGATCTAGGCACTAGAATTTCAGATTCGTACTGACGTTGTCTCGCCTTCACAAAAATTTCTGAAAAAGAGATGATTTTAAATCAACGATATCTCCCTCATCCGTACTCCAATTCGACCGATTCGACCGATTTTCTTTTTTGAAATTGGGTATTTTTTCACGAAGAACTCAGAACTACAATTAGATTCTGCAAATATTTCCTAGGAACATATAGATCTGATCTGCAAACTCGCCTCCCCGAAAAATGTCTGCAACACAACTGATTTTTAAATCAGCGATATCTCCCTCATCCAGACTCCAATTCAGTTGATTTTTTTTTCAAATAGGGTACTTTTTCACAAAAAACCAAAATCTGCAATTAGATTCTACAGATTTTGCACTAGAATGTATAGATCTGATCCACAATCTCGTCACCCTGAAAAATGTCTGCAACACAGTTGATTTTTAAATCAATGATATGTCCCTCATTCGGACTCTGATTCGAATGATTTTTTTTTTTTTAAATTGGGCATTTTTTTGCCAAAAACTTAGATTTGCAGTTAGATTCTGCAGATTTTGCACCAGAACATATGGATCTAATCTGCAAACTCGCCGTCCCGAAAAATGTCTACAACATAGCTGATTTTTAAATCAGTGATACCTCCCTTATCCAGACTCTGATTCGGCTAATTTTTTTTTTCAAATTGGGTATTTTTTCACCAACAACTCAGATCTGCAATTAGATTTTGTAGATTTTGTGCCAGAATGTACAAATATGATCTGCAAACTCGCCGCCCAAAAACGTCCTGCAAAAAATGAAAAAAATTACTCCGTTTTGCCCAAGAAAGTGCTCTGATACCACTTGTTATAGATCTCAGATGAAAATATATGAGAACACAAAAATACCCAAAAATAGTAAGATCGAAATAGATAGAAATGCTTATTTATTAATACCATGGGCTTATTACATTATTGCTAACTACTTGTAGTCCCTTACATGATACTGGTTAACCACCTTATCTATTACTATGGACCATTACATTATTCCCTTGGGTACCTCCTCTGTACCCCATATTATCCCCCCTAGGTATACTACATTTAGCCACCTGTTGATTGAAGGGTTCAACGATCTACAGGAACAACCACCAAATGACATATGTGCTTTGGTATGCGTGTCAAAATAATGCTTCCTGTCAGATGTTAATTGATCCTAATGAACTTCAACCAAATCGAGGTCTTTGGATTAATAATGATCATGGTATGTGACATTTGATAATTCTTCCATGTGCCTCCAACAAATCTCCTTGATCCAAATTAAATCCAATATTATTTTGGGTGTCTGCCAACATGTTATCATCTCACTTGATATGGTAGAACTCCAAGGTTTCAATTTTTTCCATAAGTAATTGGAGTCTTTGTAAGGTTTTCCTTGTATCAATTTCCTTGTGGATCTTCATTTTGTAGCATTTGTGTATAGTGATGAGGGAGTCTCCAATAAGACTTAAATGGAGGATTCCTTTGTTCACTACAAACTTGAGCCCTTGCCAAAGTCCTAGTTCTTCACCCTAATTATTTGAGGCGAAACCTAACCGTCACGCGAAATTTTTCTCAATTTTTCCATTGGGATGAAGGATAACCCTTCCCATTCTTGCCTCTTCTGATGCACATTTTTTTTTTAATGTTGATTATTTAACTATTTTTCTAGTTGTCTTATTCCTCTTCTTGTTTTCGTGCTAAGATCTTTGTTTTTTAAGGGTTTTCCAAACTTGTGTTTTTTGTTTTTCTTTGCAATGGTTTTTAATAATGAATTTTTTAATTTTTTTTTGCAAAGTTAAAAAAATTATAAAATTAATATTTTGAGGTTGGGATTTTATATATTTTTATGTATTGTTAATTAATACTTCAATACACATAATATAATTGTTACTAAAAAATAACAATTTTAAACAATCGACAAAAAATACACATTTTGCATATAGATGTAATTAAAAAAATACATGATCTTTTCGCTAAAAATGACATGTTAAATAAAAGATTTTTATGAAAAAAATGAATTAAAAAAAGGTGGAAAAACAACGAATTTTATGAAAAAATTATGAATTTTATATTCAAAGATAATGACATTTGAATTTTTTTTTCTCAAAAAATTGATTCAATAAAATTTTAAGTAAAAATAACAAAAAAATGTTTAAAAAAGACATATAATAATAATAATAATAATAATAATATAATAATAAATCTTAAAAATAATAATAAAATGTAGAAAAAAAAATGCAATTACATTTAAAAAAACATAGAAAAACCATTGAAAATGTTTTTTTTAAAAGAAACATAAAATAATAAAATATAAAAAACATTTAAAGAAATTTAAAAAAACATAAAAAGTAAAAAATAAAAATAAAAACTAAAAAACAAATACAAATGCCACGCACAATTGCCCAAGGGTCGCGAGCCAGGGTGGGAGGAGCTACACACGACCCCTTGGGCGATTAGGTTGGTTTGGTTGATCCCTGTCAATACCGAGAATTGGCCAAACCCCCCAGCTTCTTGAAGGGTCGTGGGCTACACAACTCCCCCTACCCTTGCCCACTACCCCTTGGGCAGCTAGGGGGGCTTGGCTGATTCTGACCAATTCTAGGAATCGACCAAGCCCTCCCAGTCGCTCCAAGGGTTGTAAACCAGGGGAGGGGGGAGCGGAGTTGTACTCGTGACTCCTCAAGCGACGATGCGGGGGATTGATTTTTTTAATGTTTATTTTACTTTTATTTTAATTTAAAAAAGAAATTCTAATGTTTTTTTTTAATTTTAATTTAATTTTATTATTTTGAATTAATTTTATCTATTTTTATTTTTATTATTTTTTGCTAGTGTTTTCTTTTCTTTTCTTTATTTATTTTATTTTAATGTTTTGTTTATTTATTTATTTATTTTAATCTAATTTTCTTAATTATCCAATTAGAGATTTATTTACTTGCTTTTTATTTTTTGGTGTTATTTTTTTATTTTTTTCGTAATTTTTTTATTTTTTTTTTCTAATTTATATTTATATATTTTTTTAATTTTTTACCTTTTATAAGTTAACTTTATTCCTTTACATTTTATTTTGATTTTTTTTTTAAGGGTTTTATATATATTTTTTTATATTTGAATTTTTTGTCTTTATTTTTTAGTTTTTTTTTATGTTTTCATATAAATTTTAATTTACTTGTTATCTTTTTATTCAAAAAATTGTTTTAATTTTTTCAATGTTTAAATTTTGTTTTGTTTGTTTTTTCATTTTATTTATTTATATTATTTATATTATTATTTTGTTTATTTCATTTTTTCCATAGAGTCCATGTCGATCCGCAACTCGACCCCATTATGTGTCAATTTGATAGTTGATTTTAAAGTTTTTGTTATAATCGATCGAGTATGCCCCCACAATGTGTCAATTTCATGGTTGGTTTTTAGTTTTCATTGCAACGGGCTGAGTTCACCTATACTGCGTGTCAATTTGATGGTTGATTCTTAAATTTTTGTTGCAATATGTCAAGTTGACTTATGATAAGATTTTAGAATAGCTATACTTTTAGTATTTAAAAAAGAAATTACTCTTGGTATAATGACTCTTTCATTTAGGTGTTCATTTTTAAAGTTTTGTTAGTCATATAATTTTTCCATAATGCCATGGTTGAAATATGTAGAAAACATAAGGTTTTCTATAGGCATGATCCTTGGTTTTAATTCCATGGTTGAAAATTTGACGAAATTTTAAGGTTTTTCTAAGTGTTACACTGAATTTTGTCACTCTGACTATCTGCAGTATGTGGCCTCATCAATAGCCACATTGTCCTCTTTGTCAAGCCCCATACCTCTGCTCTTCATGTCAAAACCTCAAAGAGAGAGAAAGTCACTTAAAAACATGTTTATCTCTGGGTACGCAGGTTCTCTCTACCTTTCCTGCGTGTACGCAATCCATATACATTAGACCTGCGTAGTAATACGCTCTGTATACTAAAGCTAGGGTGCGTACCCCTGTAAAGGTCAAAAGGCGCAAGTTTCATCTTTAAAAAGTTACTTGTGGTCACTTCTAGAGCCTTCTAGAAGAGTGTTTGACGTGTATTGAGCGCCTCCAGATGGTTCTTGCATCCCTATGATAGAGGAACTTATCCCATCAAGAGAGGAGCTACCCCATCCAAAAGAGGGAGTATCCCATTGATGTTGGACCTGAATAAC
>APFE031199672.1:6786-29446 GCA_000404065.3 Pinus taeda
ATTAGGTAGAAACAATATAGTATTATTAGTGAGCTTAAAGTAGTAAAAAAAAATAATAAAAAAAGATAAAAGATTTTATTATCTCTAAAGAGAAGATACTAAATGAAATAGTTGTGTAGAGTAAAGTAAATTTATTAAATATGAAACTATATTTACAATCCCATTATCAAGAAAGAAGGTGTATATAAGAAGATTAATATCAACATCATAAAGGAAGAAGATGGAATATTCATCAATATTCATGGAATAAAGCATCACAAAACTATTGTTCAATAGTGTATTATCAAAAACTAGTAACTACAACAAATTACAAATTACAGAAGTCATAACAACTATACATGAATTAAAGAAAAACAGAAAATTATGCATCAACTAGTTCTCAAACATTAACACCTAAAATACTTGAGTTAGGATGGATGGGTGATCATCAATTGCAGGAAAACACATAGGAATATAAGGAAATTATATTATTTGGTTTCACCTCATGTAACACCCTTAATTACAAATCTTTGAGGACAAAGCATTTTGAAAGAGCATGTTACATTATGACCCCAAAAGGGGCATATATCGGTTTAAATGTTTGTGACAATATCTCGATATAAAGTTAAATTTACATATAATATGTAAATATATATGTAATACTATCAACATAACAAAAACCTCACCACATGTGCAATGCTTAAATAGATATACAAAGAGATCATACAATTATTATTGAGAACATGCAATTTGGATGTATAAATGTATTGGAAAAAAATTAAACTATTTTTTCAAAAGTTATTGCTTAATTTATCTTTTATAAATATTAAAATTGTAATCCATACTCAAGTCTCACTTTAGTATACATAGAGTGTACTTCTTAAAATATCTAAATTACAACCAGACAAGAATGCAAGTAATGTCTTGAATTCCCAACTCTGGTCTCTCCTTGTCCCCTTGAGCAACCACCAGAATAACACCAATCTCAAACTTAAAATCCGCTTGAATTCCCAACTCTAGTCTCTCCTTGTCCCCTTCAGCAACCACGAGAATAAGCCAATCTAAAACTTCATATTTTAATGAGTATGCTGCTTTAATAGAAAAATTAGCTAGACAGTTTGGAATCAATAGTTCCGGAGTTCAGTCACTCGAAAGGACTTCATATAGTAGAACAACAAGATGATCTGTCAATTGGCCAGCAAAGAATCCAATTGGCTCTACGACCGAACAACCAAGATAGACAATAGTAGAAACGTCATGTCTACTTATGTTTAGGCAATGTGCTTTTGCATTATGGGTTTTACTATTGTTGTTTTGGTATCGGTTTTTTTTATTGTTTTTTTAAGAGGACAAACAACGCACAAAAAAATGTATATTGATGGCGCGTAACCATTATGTGTAACCTCTGCTGCAAACTTTGACTTCAACCTTTTATCTTCATGGCCAGTAATCAGTTTCTGGAACCTATGCCGTAAACTTTGGCTTTAACGTTTTCCCATTAATATAAATAAGTGTATGCGATGTATCGAGTAAATTCAGAGGAGAAATAGTCTATGAAATGTGTAAGTTTCGTTGACTTGCATGTTGTACATATCTTATATGTAATTTTGTTATCATAAAATAAGCCGAACCTACAAGATAAGACAAGATTCTGGTATGCGGATTCTAAATATGCTCGGATATTTTCTTGTTAGACCAAAGCCTACATAGTACACAATGGATTCATACTCAGAAACTTAGATGGCAATAGGAGAGAATAATTCACAGAGACAGATAAATGGAGAAACAACAAGATTATTGAGTCAAAAACAACAAAATAGATAAAACAATCACTAGAGAACAGAAATCACTTAGCATTACATAACAGGCTTGGGCCTTGGCTTGCTTTCCTTGACGAGAGAAATTACAAATTTATAGAGGTAGAATAAGGATCTAGAATCATACGATTCAGATGGAGATCTCGAATGATCTAGAAATTAATGGTGGTGTGGAAAGATCTAGAAACTATTGGTAGTGTAAAAGGATCTAGAATCCTGCATGTATTTGACTTCATACTTAACATTCTCCCACTTAAAGCCAAATAAGAGTCATCAAGTCACACCGAGTCCTACCATGCCTCTACATAACTCATGTGTATTTCGTGGTAGAATCTTACTTACCATATCAGCAGGGTTCCTATCTATATGGATCTTTTCCAAGGATAATTGTTTTTCCTCTAACACATGCCAAATCGAATGGTACCTTCAGTCAATGTGCTTGGTTTTTGAATGAAATTCTCGGTTTTTCGCCAAGTGAATGGCACTCTGACTATCAATATATAACACATACTTGTCCTACTTTATTCCTATCTCTCCTAGGAATCACTGCATCCAAAACATCTCTTTACAAGCTTTTGGTGTAGCTATGTGCTTTGTTTCTGTTGTAGAGAGGGCTACTATTCTTTGTAGCCTTAACACCCAAGACACTGCTGCACCTGCAAATATATACAAATAATCTGTAGTGGACTCTTTGGTATCCATATCTCCAGCCATATCCACATCTATAAATTCTTCAAGTACAGACTCATCATGACCAAAACATAAACAATAATGACTAGTACCCTTGAGATACCTCAAAATCCATTTTACTGCTTACCAATGTTGTTTGCCTAGATTGGCAAGGAACCTACTCTCTACACCCACTGAATATGCAATGTCTGGTCATGTGCATACCATGGTATACATCAAACTGCCAACTGCTGAAGCATCAGGAATCTTGTTCATCTCTTCTTTGTCCTTGTCATCACTAGGACATAATTAAGTACTCAACTTGAAATGGGCTGCAAGAGGTGTACCAACTGGCTTGGCATCCTTCATATTAAACCTGTCAGGGATCTTCTTGATATATTTTTCTTGTGACAGCCACAACCTTTTGTTTTTCCTATCATGCATAATCCGCTTGCCCAATATCTGTTTTGCTGGTCCCAAATTCTTCATTGCAAATTTGCTACCCAAATCTTTCTTCAACCTATTGATCTTATTCTTATCATGCCCAACAATCAACATGTCATCCACATATAACAATAATATGATATACTTTCCTTGATCATACCTCTTGATATAGACATAATGGTCAGCTTCGAACATCTAAAAACCATGTTCCAACATGTATGAATGAAATTTCTTGTACCATTGTTGAGGTGCCTGTTTCAACCCATAGACACTCTTCTTCATCCTACAAACAAGGCCTTCTTTGTCGTTTTCTATGAAGCCTTCTGACTGCTCCATATAAATTTCTTCATCCAATTCACCATGATGGAATGCACTTTTTACATCTAACTATTCACATTTTAGGTCTAAAGTAGCAAATAGACCAAGAATGACTCTAATGGATGACATTTTAACAACAAGTGAGAAACTTTCAGTGAAGTCAATACCTTCTTTTTCGGCAAAACCTTTCACCACCAGCCTTGCTTTATCCCTCTCCTTCTTTTCATCACCTTCATGCTTAATCCTGTACACCCACTTGTTTTGTAGAGCCTTTCTACCTTTTGGGAGGTTTACCAACTCTCAAGTTTTATTTTCCTGTAAAGAGTTCATTTCTTCTTCCATTGCTTTCTTCCATTCTTCACTGTGCTCAACTTTACAAGCTTCTTGAAAACGATTAGGTTCACCTTTATCAGTCAACAAAATATAGTTTGAAGGAGGATACCTTTGTGAAGGTTTATGAGGCCTAGAAGATCTGCAAACCAACTATGGTGGTGCATTATCAGGTTGAATCTCCTATAAATGTTCTTGGAAGATTCCTTCTTCTTCTTGTTCATTATTTTCCACTTGTTTTTCTTCATGCTCTTGAATTCGTTGTTCATTTTCTTGTATTTCTGGCATGTTTTCCTGCTGCTTTTCAAACCTGTCAATAAACTTGTTGACCTCCAACTCACCTACACTCCTCTTGAACATTTCTGACTCATTAAATATAACATCCTTGCTTGTAATAATTTTATGTTCAACTGGACGCCATAGATGATAACCAAAATCTTCATCTGCATATCCCAAAAAAAAATCATTTCATAGATTTATCATCTAGCTTAGTTCTATTTTCTTTGTGAATATGTACAAATGCTTCACATCCAAAGATTTCCAAGTTAGAATAATTCAAATTCTTACCAGTCCAAACTTATTGAAGGATACTGCCATCCAACGCTGTAGTTGGAGATCTATCTATGAGGTAGCAAGCGGTCCTGACTGCTTCAGCCCAAAAATTCATCTCCAAACTGGAATTGTACAACATACTTCGCACCTTTTCCAAAATGGTGCGATTCATCCTTTTTGCGACACCATTCTGTTGAGGAGTACGAGGCACAGACTTCTCATGCTTTATGCCAAACCTATTACAATATTCCTTAAATGCATTTAAGCAATATTCTCCACCATTATCTGTTCGTAAACACTTCAACAATTTGTTAGTCTATCTTTCAACAACAACATGGAATTTTTGAAATATTCCAAAAACTTCACTTTTATTTTTCATAGGATATGCCCAAACCTTCGAGGATGCATCATCTATAAATGTTACAAAATATGATGCTCCTCCTAATATTTTGATGTTAATAGGCCCAAACACATCTCAGTGTACCAATTCTATCACATTTTTCTTTCTGTCATGGCCGCCTCTAAGAAATGAAAACCTTCTTTGTCTACCATAGATACAATACTCACAAAGATCAAGATTGTAGGATTTCAAACCTGGAAATAAATTTTTATCAACAAGGATTTTTAAGCACTTCTCACTCATGTGACGCAAACTCTTATGCCACTGATCTGCTGAATTCCCTTCTTTTGTGACACCAGCCAAATCTGATTTTCCTATCAGTGTCTTCAATGTGTATAATGTTCTTGTCTGGGGTCCTTTGGCCACGAGCAATGAACCTTTGCTAATTTTCCAGCCTCCCTTTCCAAAGTTTGTCATATAGCCTTCATCATCCAGTCATCCCACAGAGATTAAACTCATGTGCATTTTTGGTACATTCCTAACCTGTTTCAACAATATATCTTGTCCATCTTTCATCTTGATCTGGACATCTCCCACTCCAACAATACTGCAAAAATGATTATTCCCCAAATGCACTCTACCATAATCACCGGGATTATATGAAACAAAACTATCTTTGCATGGGGTTACATGGTGAGATGTCCCAGAGTCAAGGATCCAATCAAAGCTACTGCTAGATGTATATACACATGCATCCTCTACTAAAACAGTAAACGACATATCACCATCTATGGCTAAAGCAGTGGCCTCACCTTCATTTGTGCTGAATGACTTGTGATTTGTATTAAATGGTCTCTGATCCTTTTGTCCTTTCCTCTAGAATCGACATTCTTTCTTTATGTGTCTGGGTTTGCACAATGAAAGCAAATGATTCTACCTCTCCTTTATTTTGATTGGCCTATCAATCTTCATCACCCTTGCCGGCCTCGATCCATTCTCCTACCACGATCAGCTAGAGCTAGAGCCTATCCTCCTTGGTTTTCACAATTGACTTGCATCGCAGCTCCTCATTCATTAAACTACTACTGACATCATCAAACTTCAGGGTCCCTATAGTTGCTGAAGTGCTCATATCCATAATTAAATTTTCCCAATTGTCTGGCATAGAACACATGAGCAATATAGCTCTAATTTCATGATCTAAAATGATTTTAATAGAGGCAAGTTGATTAGTATTAATATTAAATACATCCAAGTGCTCAGCAACTGAAGCAGCCTCCTTCATTTTGAGATTATAAATCTTCTTCATCAATAACACTTTGTTTGATGCTATGTTCTTCTCATATAGATCATGGAGTTTCTTCCATAATCCTTCTGCCATTTTTTCTCCAAACACATTGAAATAAACATTCTTTGCTAAATATTGGCGGATTGTTACAATCGCCATTCTATCTAGCATATTCCACTCTTCATTTGTCATCGATGAGGGTTTCTTTGTTGTGCCCTCAATCGAAAAATACTAATCCTTTAAAATCAGTATATCTTTCATCTGTGATTTCCATAGGGCAAAATTATCCCCGCTCAACTTCTCCATATCTGTAACTGTTGACTCCATTTTCAATCAAATTCACCCCCCAAAACATAATAACTCCACTAAAAATAAAATTTTAATTATTACTTTTTAAAATTTAGTAATAATGACCTTCCTCCTTTTAAAATACCCTTTTCAAAATTCAAGCTCGTTTTTAAAATATACTTTTCAAAATTCCAACATATAATTATATATGTTTCGTAATAAATAAAAAAACATATATAATGTTTTAACCTTTTCACATTTTACACATACATATGTTGGTTTGAGAAAAAGCATGACGTATATGTGCAATCTTGATGTGAAAAAAAAACTTACGAATGCCACGTTTAAACTCCAGTTTCCACAGATATCCACTTTTCAAACTCTAACAACATGTACGGATCTCCACGTTTCAAACTCCAGCAACACGTTTCAGCATAGATCCACGACCTTGTTTTTCTTGTAGCAACTGTCTTTTAGTTCCAACATTCCTCAGCTATTTCCTTGACAAATCCCTCAACAGCTCCAGGGGTAACAACGAACATTGCAGCTTGCACAGTGGATATTCGACCCTAACTCTGATATGAGTTGTTAGACCAGAGCATACATAACACACAGCAGATTCATACTCAGAGACTTAGATGGCAATAGCATAGAATAATTCTTAGAGATAGACAAATGGAGAAACAACAAGATTACTCAGTCAGAAATAGTGGAATAGATAAAAAAATCATTGGAGAATAGAAATCACTCAGCATTACATAACAAGCTTGGTCCTTCGCTTGCTTTCCTTGACCAGAGAAATTACAAATTTAGAAAGGTAGAAGAAGGATCAACAATCCTGTATGTGATTCAGATGGAGATCTGGAATGATCTAGAAACTAATGCCAATGTAGAAAGATCTAGAAACTATTGGCATTATAGAAGAATCCATAATCCTGCATGTGATTCTAGAAACTATTGGTCGTGTAGAAGGATCTAGGATCCTGCATGAATTTGGCTTCACACATAACACTTCTTGCCTAAATCTACCACTGCTACTCGGTAGCCAAGATAAAGTATAGTCAAGAAAATGGGTAAGTCTTTCAAAACCAACAAACATCAATCCCTCGTGTGAATTTTGGCATTGTTCACATTCACAAACAGTGATTTGCTTCACAATATTTCCAGGTTTTGGGAAAGGAAGAGTATCTTCTCCCATATTCCCTTCTAATACTGTCCCCTAACTTCTATTACTTCAAAATAGGACATTCATTTCAAGTAAATTTCGAAGCTTGTCTTCAGTATTTATTTGTTGAGTTCAACCAATTTCAGTAATATATTATGATATAATACCACATCATGAGCATAGAAAAAAATTGAGGTCAAAGGTCAATAATTTAAGTAGATATGATTTAAAATAAATTTTAATGAATTAAATCTCATTTTCAATTTATCCCAATCACTCTATCTTGATAAAAGTGTTTTGATATTTATAACTAAATGTTTTTTAATAGGTTTATTATTAAATTATTAAAATTTAATAAATTATTATTATTAAAATGAAAATTTAGGTTAGTTTTTACAAATGAAGATTGGAGAGCGTTTCTAAGTTGTGATTCCTAAATACTGAGGATTAGAGACCGGATCATGACAGTAACCTCTCAGATTTGGGTCATTTTCACCTAATCTAGATTTTTGATTGGCCTAATAAGTGGCCCCTCGGGGAGGGGTGAAACCCCCTCTTACTGAAAAATTGTTGTTGGAGATTCGAAGAAGATAGATGCAAACAGCAAGCTCCATTGTAGTGAATGATGGAAAATTCAAAAACCCAATATTGGGTGCCTAATATCAAGCATACCTGAAAGGTAAATAGCTGATGGAAGCAACCACGAATCAAAATTTTGTCATTCAAAAAAAATGATTGGGGAAATCTAGACAATTTATGGAAGACCACATATTGATCTACAAATTCGTGGGCATTTGGCCCAAGGAACAGGATATCGTGAAGTAGATCTAGTTAAAATGGAAGCCAAAAGGCTCAGTGTAGCTACAATTGAGGGCTAAGGGTTTTTTTCGCTGTTATCTTCTGAGATCTAGAAGATAGAAAGAGGGTTTTTGAGAACAATGCTTACTTCATTAATAATGTGGGACTTTTTACAAGATTCTTGGAGGAATGCTACAATTCTGAGAAGGAGCAATTCTTCACAGCTCTAGTGTGGGTTTGAATAATGTGGGACTTTTTATAAGATTCTTGGAGGAATTCTACAATTCAGAGAAGGAGCAATTCTTGGCAGCTCTAGTGTGGGTGTGATTATTTTCTCTTCAAGATAATTTATAGGAGCCAAATATTCTAAAAGGAATCAACAATGTTGTTGAGGATTTTTTCAAAATATCGGAGGTCACAAAGAGAAGAAGTCATGCCTCCTATGCCACAAATTGTTTCTATATGTATATCTCAAAACCCTTACGAGAAACAATATATCTTGAATATCACGATGAGGTATGGACCCAACCCTTAGATTAAGAGCATGTTCCTTTCAAATGATGGTGATGCGATGAGTATGGGAATTTGTTGAGTGATTTTCCGTTAACAATTGTTGAAAATCAGGCAAGCGAAACACGAGGCAACAAACAGATTCTAATAATTTAATCAGAAGCAAGGAAAATCAAATTGCCCCTAAATGGAAAAATCCCAGATGTGAAAGGGGACACAAAGCACCATGTGGATCCTGGTGTGAACTTGTTCATACCCTAGCCAAGAGGATAGATCTTGAGAAGATGAGGAAGAATAGGAGTGTAAATCGGAAGAACACTCGATGGTGGTGGAGGAGCAATCCAATACAAAGGGTGATAAACCCTCAAAGCGTAAACCTATGAAAAAATCCTTGGATTACTGGTAATTAGCAACTAATTAATGTAAATTTGGGTAAAATTGTATTAGTTACTGACAAGTTAGTTTCATACCGAATCCTCAGTTATGTAACTGACGAGGATCATATAAAACTAATGAATGCTTGAACTATTATAAGGAGAATCAATTATTTTTGATTGAATAGAAATTCCAATCCCTTGCCCCGTGGATGTTTCCTTGACACCTTGTCAGGGTTTTGCCACGTAAATCTTGAGTTTTTACTTTCATGGTTGTATTCAGTTTCATTTTCTTTCTTGGTTAAATAAACCTATTGTAACTACATGGACAATAAAATTATCAAGTAACTACTGCATAAAACTAATTCTATCATAGGGGCAAAAAATCGACAAGATAATTTAAATGCAAATGAGAGGAAAATGCTATAGTTCCTTCGTACTTGGGCAAGAGAAGAGGCACAAGAAATCCAAATGGAACAATTAAAAAATTTCCTCCACTTATATTGTCACTAGAGTAGTCAGTGTAATGTTTATACAAACATGAATTCCATAACGTTGAAGATTGGAAAGGAAGGGTTGTGCCAATTGCATCGATTCAAGGAACAAACAGCAAATGATCGAAGAAGGAAGGGTTGCAAAATGACGAGTGAGGTACTTAGAGAAGGAGGAGAGGTTTTATTACATTTCAGACAGATCAATAATGTTATGGAGTATTTTCTCCAAACAACCATTGCTGACCCATGAAGATAATCTCTCGAAATATTTGAGGTTTAAATAGTCTTGGTAAATAGAGGTATTTGAGATTCAAAACTGAGAAGGAGAGGCTAGAGATAGTTTTATTACAAGAAACTAAAGTCTCTAGCTCGAAGCTAGAAGAAATCATTAGTAGATGTTGGAAAGAAAGTGATTTTATGACTATTGATTCAAGAACTAGTGCAGGAGGCACTGCGATAATATGGGATCCATGTTGGGTAATATTCCATGACTATTTAGCTAGCCATAACATCCTGATGGGGTCATTTCATGTTTTAGCATCTTGCAAGAGATTGTGGCTATCAATGATCTATGTTCCATCAATTTCAGGTGAAAATAAGTCTTTTTGAATGAGCTAAGGGATATGTGAGAAATTTCATATGGGGGCTCTATATCCTAGGGGGAAATTTTAATATGATCTGAATACTCGAAAAGGAAAAAGGTGGCATTAGGAGGATAGAATCGACGAATATGTTGTTCCAAAATAAGATTTAGGAGTTAAATCTAGTAGATGTGTACATGATCAATGGTCTGTAAACCTAGAACAACTATCATGGAGGTCAGCACCTGGTAGCTAGCTGCCTAGATCATTTTTCCTCTTAGAAGATCTACTCAATAGAGATCTATTTGTGGAAGCCACAATTCTGCCAAGCCTGGAATCTAATCACTGGCCTATTAGGTTAGAGATCGACTTGAAGATGGCTCCCTGGAATAGTCCTTTTAGGTTCTAGAGCTTCTATATCTAAAACTAGAAACCCTTGCCCAAGTTGGATGAATGGTGGCATGAGATATTTTCCCTAGGGGAAAGCTAGATATAGACCTGACGTATTATGTTGAAAGTGTTCAAATTTAGGATCAAACATTCAAACAGGTTGGAATTTGGTAACAACTTCCAGGAAGAGCAGAAAATTGAAGGGTGCATGGAAGAAATCTAGTGAATAATTATTAAGGAAGGATGGACAAAAACATGATTTAGGAAGAGGGAAAGTTGATTCATGATCTAGAAACACAAAGAAATTTGGATGAAACTCTATGGCATCAAAATTACAGGATTAAATGGCTATAGGAGGGAAACAAATAATACCAGGTTCTTCCATAAATTAATGGTTAAAGAAAAGAATTACAATTAGATCTTCTCCCTGACCTCTAGGGAGGGATCTAGATTAATTGAACATGAGGACATTTAGGAAGAGTCAGTTTCCTATTATAGAGAACTCCTATTGGAGGACGAGCTAGATAGCATGGAAACCATTACAAGGATCACTAATAATATTCAAAAATTGATTAGCCTAGAGTAGAATGTAGCATTAATGAGGGAAATTTCCTTGAATGAGTTGGAGGAAGTAGTGAAAGAGATGAACACAAATAAATCACCGGGGTAGATGGCTTTACTAATCACTTCTTAAAGTCATGTTGACCATTTATTAGCAAATAAGTACATGCCCTGGTCAAGGAGTCATGAAACCTCCAACAAGTATGTTATGGCTTAAATGCAATCTTTCTTACTTGATTCCTAAGGCAGACAATTCTAGTATCGACAGTGGATTTAGACCTATCTCCCTTTACAATGCATTATATAATATCATATCCTTCTCCTTCATTAAGAATGTTAAGCCACTGCTAAAACATATTGTAGAACCAAAAGAAATCATGATTGTTAAGGGAAGACAGATTTAGGATGGAATTATCACGGCTCATGAGATAGTGCACTTGTTCAAAAAGAGAAAGAAGCCAGTGATGGTTATCAAGCTAGACTTATTCAAGGAATATGACAAACTGAATTGGAAATATCTCCTCATAATGTTGGGAACGTTTGGATTCTACTTCAATTGGATACAATGGATCCGTTCCTTAAATTCCGCACTTATGTTCTTTATTTTGCTAAAAGGAATGCCCTGTTGAACTATCAGGGCTTCCAAGGGCCTTCGACAAGGGGACTCACTCTCTCCTTTCCTTCTCATAAATGCAGTTGAAGGGATTGGGAAATACATCAAGGAAATAGTGGATTAAGGTTTTTTTAAAGGGTTACGACTATGGAGACACTATTTTTCTATCACTCACAAAATCCTCATTGATGATATGATGTTATTTGGAGAGCCACCAATTTAGGAGGTAAGGGTGTTTGATATGATTATCTTATAATTTCAAGAGCCTTATCATACTATGACCAATGGGGAGAAATATAATGTGTATTTCTTCAATACCAATATGTTGGTGCAAAGTAATTTTGTGAGAAACATTGTTTTTCAAACATGTTCTCTTCCTGGTAAACACCTTAGAATTCCCTGCTATCAAACTCATTGTCATCTTCATGGTTGATAGAGATAAACGATAAGGTCTCTAAGTGGTTGGAAAACTACATCTTTCAAGCATTGAATATTCCAATTCAGATCATTCTATTAAATTTTGTTTTAGAAGCCACTATGATCTATCAATTGTCGATGTTACCCACACCAAAGGAATTATATAAAGTCATTGTCTCTATATTCCAAAAGTTTTTGTGGAAATGGACTCAAGAAGTCTGAAAATAAACTCTTATGCCTTGGGAGAAAGTCTTGTTTATGAAATTGGGAGGAAGCCTTGGTCTTAGAGACCTTGAACACTCAATAAAGTCATGGGAAGCAAGTTATGGTGTTGATGGCTTCAAGGTGGGCAAGGATTATGAAAACAAAGTTCGAATGGAAAATACATTCTGACCATCACGTAATTGGAGAAAGTGAGATTGCCCAATATTCTAATTAGTTTGTCAATATAGAATCTAGCATGAGATCATAAATAATTTATCGAAAACCATTAGTTTAAGGGAATAAGAGATGGTAATACAACCAAATTTTGGGAGAACTCTGGGCAACAACTAGCAAGGTGGAGCTAAGGTCGTGTTAGCTACCTATACCAATAGGTTTCATTTTTCATGATTGGCAGGGGAAGTGCCAATATGATCTACTTTGGTGATACAAAGATCTCATATTCTTGTGGAAGAAATATACTTACATTTGTTGATGTTGCCCTACTTCTGGATGGGTGATCCAACAGCCTAAGTTGGGTCATGCCATGTTTCAATTTTTGTTGTAGATTAGAGAAATAAATCTGTCCAAACAGTTCAATCTTGGCAGGTAAAATAGATAGGTAGAGAATGAAGGTTCCCAACTGCTTAATCTGGGGCCTTGGAAGCAATAAGGGTAGTTTTAGATAGAAAATCAAAAGAAAAATCCAAAGGAAAAGAAAAGGCAAAAAAGGGTTTGCAAATATAAGTGCACCCTCCTTGGAGTAACAAAAAATGCTAGGTAATTGAGTGGGTAGGTAGATGGGGTTGCATAAAGCATGGTTTATGGCATTTCACTGGCCTAAAGCAAAGTTAAAACATGGTGCCAGTGCTGATTTCCTATTCCAGCAGTCTTACAACAACTTGATGAAGCATGTCTAACTTCCAGATTACCCCCCATCACATTCATGGCTAACATCCGTATGCCACCCATGTTCATGAAAGAAGTCAAAGTGTTTTGTTGGTTCTAGTTTCTTTAAGAGCCACATTTCTTGTGTAAAAATTCTTTTCATTTTGATCTACTTCCTAAACAATAACTTGATTTCATATAACAGCTTAGTATTTTACCCCCCTCATCCACCCCTTTCTCACTCATATTAACTACTAACCTATTACTATTTAACTCCTTATACCCCCTATTCCCCCTATTCCCCCTATTACTATGTAAATTCGGCAAAAACCCAAAATAACTACATATCCCCTTCCCCGAGCATTATAGCTCTATGTATGATTTTGAATGTCTTCAAGCGCTAAAAACATTGAGCGCGACCCAAAGAGCGCCGAAAGATTAATCTTGGGATTAATTTGGGGTTTGCTCGGATTAATAACCAAAACCCATTTTTAATCCGTAACTCTGCAAAAAACCCGAAAAACCCACTTTTTCTAATGTTTCCGCCGGGCACGCATTTCCGAAAATAATAATATTTTATGTTGCCCCGCCTTCTGTATCGTACTTGCGGCTCATCAACCTGTCGACCGTCGGATCTGAGCTTTCCCATCCAAAGGCCCACATCCATATCGGACGAGCCCCGATCGCCGCACTTTACCACCCGAGAAACTGTCAGAGGGTGACGTCAGGGCTCTGCCACGCGTCACCCCCATATCTTCTCGAGTCGCCCTCTGACAATACCGCGACCGTATCAAGGGCAGTCTGAGAAAATCCACTTACCACTGTATTATACCACCTGCCCACGTCAGCACTACCCCCGCCCACGTCACTTCCACTCGGCGCCCCGTCAGCACCCCCGCCCGCCAGCACTCCGACGTGTCTGCCACCTGTGCAATCCCCGTGGACCACTCACAAACTAAAATGTCACTCGATGACGTCATGCTGACGTCACCCGACCCTGACCCCACCTGATGACATCATGCTGACGTCATCCAAAAAGCGCGCCAATAACCCAAAAAGTCCATATTTTAGCCAATTTTCGCGTTTTTTCTCACTTTCACTAAAAAAACTATTGCTCTCCTCTGCATGTAAATGATGACCATCTGCTGCCAACCTACAGAAATCGACCTGAAGAACGCTGCCGCTTCCAACCCACCTGCATTTGTTACCATTGTCGGCAATTCACCAGGTATTTAACCAAAGCATCCCCTCAGAGCTTGGTTATATCCATAATTCTCCAGAATTGAAATAACAAGAGTAAAGAAACCTGTATTTACCAGCAAATTCCCGGTAAACCAGCATTCCTTTATAGTTGTAGGGTCGAAATTCACCTGTTGAACCCACATATAGTCACCTTTTCCTAAATTCACAGTCTGTCCACGCATTCGTGGACTGAAAACCTGAAAGGCACTAATTCACTGGGAAAACAGTGTTGCTAGTCCCTGTAGTCGCTCAATTAACTCCCTTTAAGCATTCCACACCATTGTCACCATAGTTACCTCATTTTCCCTTACAATTGACTTTACTTCTGCAAAAATAGCCCTCTGTGTTGTTCTGCCCACTGAAACCATTTCCAGTACAAGTCACAAGTACTACCTAGCCATGGAAACACCAGTAGCCCTGAATGTTCAACCTCTGAATGCCCCACACAGAGAGCTAGATTGGAAGGCCCTGGGTGATAGAGATTACTAGATGCTAGACTCCACTACCATGACCTCCAAATTCAATATTCACCTGCTCAATGAGTTAAAAGCCCAGTATCTCAGTGGAGCTGATATCTTAGGGATTTGGGACTCCAACCTGCCCATCTACAATCTCCCTCAAGTCAATGTCCTCACAGACTTGATAAATCAATGTCGTTCCAGCTATGACCCTGTCAGAGAGCCGTTCTCAGCCCCTCAGGCTCAGTATTGTTCCATATCACCCCTGAGGCCATTAATGAGATGTTACATGTTCACACTGCAAATCCCCTAACTCCTCTCTCCATCAATGACTTGATAAAGAAAGGGGGGCAAGCTGTCCAGTGCTCAGATTACCAAGATCAATCAGTTGTTTATTCAGCCAAAATTTGAGGCTATGAGCACCACCCTTCCTATAGCATATCAATATCTCAATGAACTGGGAAAAATGCTGGTAGATTCGATCAGTTACATCCTGGGTTATGGGACATATGAGGATGTTGATGAAACCATTATGGCCATGTTGTCCATATTCTCCCCTGGAACGCCTCCTACTGTGCACTATGATTTTGCTACATATATTGCCAATAAGATTCATGAACAATTGATGAATCTAAAAAGGGAAAAGGTGTTCAGATATACTAGGTACATCTATCACTTGTTCTTGTTCTATCAGCCTGATGCTTTCCCTGTTCCTCTCAAGAAGCTAAATGCCCAGGGAAGCCCAAGGTCTGTAGTGTTTTGGTCTTCAGTCTTTCATGATGTATCCTATTCACCTTACACCTACTGTGAATTTATAGACCTTTTTATCCATCCAGCTATGACATTGTTATTGGGGGTCCCTCCTCCCAGATTGACAGATGAGATGCAAAGGATTCTTCACCTCTCAAAGGTCTACAACATTGGTGATTGGTACTTTTACCAACACCATACATTAATCAGAATATATGGTTGTGAGTTGAACCCCTACAGGCTGCCAAAATATGTCCCTATCAGACTTTTTTCCCTAGAGTATTTTAGGTAGTTTGGAAATGCAGACTTTGTCCATTTCCAAAGCAAAAACAAGAAGGTGCAACTAAAAGTGAGAAATCAGCTAGGCCCATTCCTATACAACAAAAGGGAGGAAGGATGGAAGGAAGCTGATATGATCCTAGAGACCCTCAAATTACAAACCAGTTTCAAATGGGTACCTTATGACCCTGGTCATTTCATTTCCCTCAGGAGGGTAAAATACAAATTGGGTGGCTATGTTCACGTGAAATTGCCTCATATTGAGAAATATGCCAATTTATTAAGCTCGAAAGAGGGCACCCTTGAAGAGCCAATTGGTAAAGAGCAAATGCTACAAAGAGAAGCAAGGAATATTGAGAAAGAGGCTGACTTGGAAACTTGTGGGCAGGTTTCCTCTTCATACCAAAAGCAACTGGGAGCAGCTGCCTCATCTTCTACAGCCCAGTAGCAAGCAACCGGAACTGCTCAACAGGAATCAAGCAAGGATAAAGGAAAGAAGATTGAGTAGGAACAACCACCTCCTATGGCAGAGCGGCAAGCATAACAACAAACAGAACAGCAAGCAGAAAAGGAGGTAGAACAACAAGAAAAACAGCAAAAATAGGGGCAGCCTATACAGCAAGAACAAACAACTGAAGCCCCTACACCTACTGAGCAACAGGCTCAAGAGAATATGCCTCCTGGGCAAGAAAAGAGAGTGGAGGCCTCAGTGCTGCAAACTCCACAGAAAGAGGAAAAGGGAAAGAAGAGGGATAGAGAGCAGGAGACTCCCCTCACCACATCCACAAATCAAGGGAAGAAAAGGCAGAGATTGAATCCCCTCTCCGAGGAAGAAATGCCTATGGGGCAATCATTAGGCATGGGCCCACCAAGCATGGAAGCATCTGCCAGTTCCTTTCAGCAAGAACAAGGGAGAACTCTTGGAGGAGAGGTCAGCTCCTCAAGTCAGCAAAGGAGAGCAGAGAAACGCATCAAGCAACAATTCATTGATATTAAAAGGAGAAATGAGCCACTTAGGCTCCAAATCTACAACCAGTTGCTTAAGATGGCCCCTACCAATCAACAGAGGCTCATGTCAGCCTATGACATCACAGAAGGGAAAATGACCATGAGTCATTTCATGCCCACTATGTTGCAGCCACAGTCAGCTGCAGACTATATAAGAACCAACCTTGAGGTTCTTGCCAAGGACATCCACCCTATGGACCAAATAGAACTTCACAAGAAAACGGGTGAGATGGTTTATGCAACACTAGCAAATAAAACATTGTTGGCTAATAGGTTGGAAAATAGCCTAAACAATACAGCTGCCCAACTTGAGTTGGAGAAAGCATCCTCTCGAGCCAAAGACAACAGGATCAGGTCTTTGGAGGATATAATCATAGAGCTTGGGCATGACCCAAAGGATCCAAAGGCCATACAATCGCTGCTTAAAATAAGAGATGCAGACCTTGCAGCTCTAAGAAAAAAGATTAATCTCCCAGCAACCATTCGCCCTCAAACAGAAGAGGTTGACCAGCAAAGACAAGACCAGGAGGTAGCAACATTGCTGGTAGCACTGCACAAACAACTAGTGCAAACAGAAGGGAAGCTGGACGACATAGAGGTTGCATTGCAGGCAGCCCTACAGCAGAAAGAAGGAGGTCAGACTTCACAGCCCCCTCCAAAGGTCATAAACCTTGAGGAGCCCCCACAGACTACTGCTCCTCCCACAGAGTAGGAAGCTCCATCAACATCAACATCAGCACCAGCACAAACCTCAGAGCAGGCTCCGAGCCTTGATATGCAGAAATTGATGAGTGAAATCAAGGTCCTAGAAGCCCAGATGACAGAGCTGAATGGAGCCCAAGGAGAATTTGGCTAAGCTAAATGAAATATGACAAATCCAAAGCAAAAATGTGGCTGAAAAAGGGAGAGAAATAAAAGCTCTCAAAGAGAAGATAAAGGAGCTGGAGAAAGAGCTCACCCTTGACAAAGTGGTGGCTGAGGTCAAGACAGTTTTGTGGATCCACATTCGCCAATCAATAACCGATCAATGGCAATATATTGAGACTATCCATGAGCAAATGGAGCTCATAGGCAAAGCACAGAAGGAAGTCCATAGAGCAAGGGCATCTCTAGGCAGTATGCCTGAGATAGCCAACAAAATGATCAATGTGCTTAGTAACCGGACAGGTCCTCAGCTGGCAGCAATAGGAATCTCCAACAGAACTGAAACCATCCAGGTGATAAAGAGGGTCCTCACATTGAAAAGACTGGTGCAAACATTGGATAGAAGAAGCTAGGACATGCAAACATAAGTCAACAGATTCATGGATAAGTTTGCAGCATTACAGGGCAGAGGTCTTCCTAGCTTGCTGAACAGTGCAGGGAAATTGCTATCACATGAGATTTATGAAAAAAGGGTAAACACATTTGCCACCAATCAGATCAGTCAAGGATCAAGTACTTCAGAGGTAACAGGGCCAGCATCTGGGCAAAGTCTCTATGACAGAGTAGAGAACTTATTTTTCATTATGAACTAGATCAGACATTTGTTTGAAGTGCCTCCAAACTTCTACAAATACACAGAGGTAGATGAAACCTTAGGTACAATTTTGAGGCATAAATTGCCTACACAGGAGTGGTGGACCAGTATGATACAGTTGTTGCTGTAAACCGGAGGCTTCCATCAGAGTTTTCCATCAAAAAACATAAATCATCATGTTCAGAAAATGTGATGCATACACTATGACTGGAGAAGAGAGGAATGAGCCAACTCAGCAGGAAGATTCGGCCACTAAAAGCAAACACTGACAGCTACAGGTAACAGGGCCGAGAAAGCTACAACATGACAATGCATAAAGACACATCATTCAGCATTAATGCAGAATGCTCAACCGACTCAGTGGCCTCCAAAGGTCAAGAAGATTTCTAACAGAATTAAAGACTGTTTATTTTATACTTAGGGCAGCAATAACTTCTCTATCTGCTATTTTGTAAAATAGGTGAGCGTATTTAATTTGTTAAAGTGACTCAGCGTTTTAGATATTTTGTGAAACCGATTGTATATATTCCCCCTCGCATAAGCTTGCAAGGGGGGGTGATTGTTGTTTTCTTATGAAGAAAGGAGAACTCGGCTGTAATTGCTGAAAGGATGATATAAATAAAGCTTTGGAGTTTACAGGAATTGGGTCTTACTGATGCATGTTGTGTTGGAACCATTGAATGCTACAGGATTCTAGTGCTATGGTTTAATATAATAAGTGTTCTCTATCTCTGTTAATGTTTTGTTATTTGTTTAAAGCTCACAACTCTCATATGTTGTTCTAAATCTAGGAAGAAAGAAAAAGAATAGCTCAGGATTTATCCATGGAGACACCCTGATCTCAATCTATCTTCACTATAAATGTTTTCTATGACTTCAGTTGTTTAATTGGAATTCTTAATTGCTCCAATAAACCCTGAATATTTCACAGTTACTATTTAGTAATTCATGTATGTTACTAAGTAGAAATTTTTCTTCAAATTGTTATCACACTGTCTGTAATTCCATTTCTCATTGTTTCGCTCACTAATCAGAAGTTATATTAAGAATAGCCATCTAGCCTTGCAGTAAAACTTTCTCCATCACAGGCACCAGGATTGTCTCAGATTTCTGACTCCATGTACCCAATGGACTAGCATCTTTCACACATTTCATTCCCTTCTCACAACAACAGCTCACAACCAAAGCCTAAAACAAAAACCGAAACTTATAACTAGCCTAAAATCTTCACAAAACAAAGCTAAAACTCAAAGAGAGAGCCCTCTCTGATTATAGGTAGGCTAGGACCTATAATCCAAAGCTTGGTTAGTGGTTACCCTGGCCGTATTCCCTTGGGAGTCATAGTGAACAACCCGGGTATTAACATAAATGGCGACTCCACTGGGGACTTCCTCAGGATTTTCTAATTGCTGTATATTTCCTAAAGCTACAGGTGAAGCCTGAATGTCAGCCAGGAAGCCTTCAAAACTGTTTCTGTTTTACATTAACAAGTCTACATAAAAGTTGCTTCAGTCTATCTTCATGCTAGCTTTGGGATATACCCAGGCATTCCAAAAATCTTGTCTGACCCTTGCAGATACAAGAAAATTCTAAAAATACTCAAAAAACAAGTTCAGAAGCTGGCTCCCAAGAAGAATCAACGGTATACAAGGTCAAATCCTCACCCTAATCCACCAACTGTTTTTGAAAACCCTAACACAATACCTAAAAACATTAGGAAGCAGCAAAGATAGGAAAATCCTTCTGACTTGAGTCCTAAGACAGTTTACCTTAACCCTGTTCCCACTCCAATCAAGGTTCTATTCCGGTCTACCCCTGGTTCCCCTAGTTCACCATCTACATCTCAAAGCCCTCCTTTCACACCTTCATCCACTGCACATATTCCCTTGACCAACACTGTAATTTCTGCCATACCTATTACCCCTGTTGTCCCAATCGTTCCTGTTGTCCCGTTTATCCCTGTTAATCCTATAAACAATGCAAATATGGCTAATAGATATGCGTCCCTGCAGTTACCTGCTAATGCTACAGCCCTACCTCATGACTACCAATCCAAAATCTCATACTTTGACTCCACTGGCCCTTTCACAGCTATTCAGCATGCCAGAAGGATGCAAGATCATTTTGAGAACTATGAAATTGATGATGACATTGTGAGAATGAGAATTTTTGTTCAAAGCCTGACAGGTGATGTAAGAACCTGGTTTAGATCACTCACTGCAAATACCCTAACAACTCCTGATGAGCTTTACCAAGCCTTTACTAACAGATGGGAAAAGAAGAAAGATCCCTTGCACATACTGGGTGAATATGATACAATTAAACGAGGTCCTCAAGAGACCGTTTTGGAGTATTGTGCAAGGTTCAACAATGTATATAACGCTATACCACAGAATTTAAGACCTCCTCCTGATTTAGCTTTATACAAATTTCCTGATGGTTTTGACCTTGATATGGCATATCAATTAAAGGAAAGAGCCCCTGAAACCCTTGAATATGCCCAAAAATTTGCTGTCACAGTAGAGGCTAACCTAATTACCAAAAGGAACAGGGCAAGATTGCAAAAGAGAACCACCCTCAAAGAAGAACCCTCAGCTTTTGATCAGAAACTGGATGCAATACTCACTGGTATGAAGAGGTTGGGTGACAGAGTAGAATCAGTTGAGAGAAAGTCATCATGGGAAGCCCCACAAAATAACCCTATCAGGAATCTAAATTTTAGGAGAAATCAAAACCCAAACATTGGCAAGGCCAGTTCGGATCCAGAGATAAGACCTCCATTCCAGGAAAACTATACTGAAGCATCCACTTCAAATGAGCAAGTAGATGACACCCACATTAACCTGATGGGCCTGAATGATGAGCAGCAAGTTTTTCTGAGTCAAGAAGATCATAAGGATGATGACATTAAGCAGTTCCAAACCAAGTCAGGTGAGTCATTTGAATTTAAACAAGGTTATGACACAACTGTTTATGAAGTTCATAAGCAATACAAGCTAAGAAGAAGAACTGTAAATGTGACACACCCTGAAAAAACAACGGATAACCTGCAGCCCAAAAGAGCCATAGTCACAGAGCCACAGGACACAACTGATTCAGTTACAAATGAAGTAACCATTGAGGAAGTTACTGAACCATTTCCCTCAAAACAACAGCCAATGGCTGCATCACCTTTGTAGCCTAATCCAAGTAATACTCCTCAAGAGATGAGTAAAAAGGACAAGCCTCAAGATCAAGATAAGAATCAAGAAGAAAACTTAACGAACAAGGAAAAGGTTGTTGCCCACAATACCAAGATCCAATCTGAAAGACCCTTTGAGTTAGAAGTTGAAATTGGTAAATTGAAGATAGCTATTCCTCTTTCAGAACTAGCCAAGCATGAAATCTACAAACAACAAATCAAGAACTCCCTTCAACTTACTCGTAATAAAGTTAGTGTCAATGTGTTGGATGACACCCCAGAATTGCTTTTCGGTCCAGAGGTTGATGGAAAGACAGCAGTTACAGGGATCTTACCTTTCTATGTCAGCTTGCATGTTCATGATAAGATACTACATAATGCAATGTTTGATTCAGGCACCTCTCATAACCTTATGCCTAAATCAGTGATGGAGAGGCTCAACCTAGACATTACAAGACCTTATAAGGACCTATTTTCATTTGACTCCAGCCAAGTCAAATGTTTAGGCTTAATAAAGGATCTATGTGTATCACTTGTCCAGTATCCAAATAAAACAATTCTAATGGAAGTTGTAGTTGCTGATATCCCACCCAAATATGGAATGTTGTTATCAAGATCATGGGGGGCTAAACTCCAAGGTTCCCTACAATTAGACATGTCACATGCCACCATCTCAGTCTTTGGTCAACCCAAGAGGCTATATAGAGAGTCACTTATGAAATACATGGTCAGCAGTGAAGAAAAACCTCAAAACTTTCCCATATATGTTGTCCATCTGACATAGACTCCTATATTCTCTTCAATGATAATACAGGTCCCACAAGTGATGAAGAAACCCAGACACTCAAACAAGATCGGAAAATAAATGAAGAAACTCTTGTTCTAGAACTAATGGTTGAGAAATCAATAAACAAAACTGTTCAAGAAAACAAACCAAATGTAAGCCAAAATCTCAAGTTATTGATGCCAAGTCCCACAATAGTTGACAGTTCTTCCCTTAATCAAGAAGTCCTCTGGTTTCTTGAATTCGATGGGTCAGTCAACAAATTAGGGGCAAGAGCAGGGGTTTGGATACATAACAGACAAAACAATCATGCAGAGGGTCGAGCCTATAGATTAAACTTCAGTTGCACCAACAATATGGCAGAATATGAAGCTCTCTTACTAGGCCTCAAGCTAGTAAAATCCTTACAAGCCATAAAAGTT
>APFE031199672.1:29945-47590 GCA_000404065.3 Pinus taeda
TTGGAAGAAGGCAAGCTATTGGGTCATATTATTTCAAAGGATGGCATTAGGATTGACCCAGACAGAATACAGGCCATCTTGCAAATGCCCCACCCAAGAAACATCAAAGAATTACAAGGATTCCTGGGGAAGATCAACTTCCTCAGGAGATTTATCCCAAATTTGGCAGAATTGAGCAGATTACTAAATAACATGTTGAAGAAGGATTCTAAAGTAAAATGGATAGTAGAAGCAAATCAAGCTTTTGAAGGAATAAAAATGGCCCTTACCCAAACTCCAGTCTTAACAAATCCTCAATTTGACAAAGAGTTTATCATTTTCTCTTTTGCTTCTTAGCATACTATTGCTGTTGTCTTGTTACAGAAAGATGACCAAGGAAATGAGAGACCCATTGCTTTCTTTGGTAGAGCTCTCAGAGATGCACCCCTAAAATATCAGATCATGGAAAAGCAAGCATATGCCTTGGTCAAAGCCATCAAAGACTTTGGAATTTATATCCTATACTCCCATGTTATAGCTTATGTACCAAGTCCCATTGTCAAAGACATACTCACTAAAGAGAACTTAGAGGGCAGAAGAGGAAAATGGATTGCCAACATTTTAGAATTTGACATTGAAATAAAACCTACAAAACTGATAAAAGGGCAAGGTTTGGCCAAATTAATGTCTGAAACAAATTTCCAAGCCTTGGACATCAACCAACTGGACAGTGAACCGGAGTTGGCGACTCCAAAGATCAATGTAGCCTTCGAACAATCTCTGTGGTATTCTTATATCTGTTATATATTGTAAAACCTGTGTGCTCCCCCAGGATTGTCCAGAACTAAATGTAGGTTCCTAAAAATGAAAGCCTCAAGATTTTGTGTCATGGATGGCAATTTTCTTTGGAAAGACCATGAGGGTATATTGCTAAACTGCTTAATTGAGAATGAGGCTAACAATGTCATAAAAGAATTTCATGCAGGTGATTGTGGTGGACACTTGTATTGGAAGTCCACTGTGGATAAAATATTGAGGGCTGGTTACTATTGGCCCACTTTGTTCCCTGATGTTAAAAATTTCACTACCTCATTCCATAAATGTCAAATATTTGAGGGAAAGAGAAAATTACTGCCACTCCCTTTGAGGCCTATTGCAACAGAGAGACATTTTCAGCAATGGGGCTTGGATTTCATTGGGGAAATTCATCCCTCATCTTCAGGCCAACATAGATGGATCCTCACGGCCACAGACTACTTCACCAAATGGATTGAGGCCATCCCATGTAGACAGGCAAATGATTCAACAATCATTCAGTTTTTGGAGAGTAACATATTGTCTAGATTTGGTTGCCCCAACAAGATAATAACAGACAATGCTGTTGCTTTTAGATCCAAGAAGATGGTGAACTTCTGCCACAAATTTCATATTACTTTGGGTCATTCCACTGCATACTACCCTCAAGGGAATGGTCTAGCAGAATCATCAAATAAAAGCCTTGTAAACATCATAAAGAAGGTGTTAGAAGAACATAAGAAGAATTGACATGAAAAGCTTTTGAATGCCTTGTGGGCAGATAGGCTAACAACCAAGAGATCCATTGGGGTCAGCCCATATGAGTTAGTCTATGGATTAGAAGCCAAATTTCCTTTATCACTAGGGGTTCCTGTTATGAAACTACTTCAAGAAAGTCAAGATGAGCCCAATGACATGCAAAGAAGGATCAATCAGATAATATGTTTGCAGCAAACTAGAGACCAAGTTTACAGCAGAGTACAAGTTCTACAAGAAAAGTTAAAGAAAGCTTTTGATAGAAGGACTAAGGCTGAAGATTTCAGCATAGGTGACAAAGTCCTCAAGTGGGATTCAAGAAGGGAAGATAAAGGAAAACATGGAAAATTTGATTCTCTTTGGAGAGGACCATTTATTATCCAAGCAATGCAAGGAAACAACACTTACTTCCTAAAAAATCTGGATGAAACTGACTTAAATGAAGGTCCTGTGAATGGTAGGATGTTGAAGCACTATTTTGACTACTTTCCATGAATATATCAGGGTCTTTTCTCCTGTACATAATTAGTTGTATATATTTCCTTTCAGCATACAAATAGTTCATTTTAAAAATTTGTTGTAAATAAGCAGAACAAAGGCTCTATATTCCAGAAGTTCCACAGAGGTGTCAACCTCCAGTTTTGAAGTACAAGAAGAAAGTTTTTTAAGTTTTGGTAGAAGAAGTCAAGGGCCAAGGCATTCTGACTTGCTGTTCTTGGTCTTTCAAGAGAAAAACCATCCCCAAGTGGAGCCACTGTTAGCTACCTATACTAATAGGTTTCATTTTTCATGATTGGCAAGGGAAGTGCCAATATGATCTACTTTGGTGACACAAAGATCTCATATTCTTATGGAAGAAATATACTTACATTTGTTGATGCTGCCCTACTTCTGGATGGGTGATCCAACAGCCTAAGCTGGGTCATGCCATGTTTCAATTTTTTTTGTAGATTAGAGAAAGAAATTTGTCCAAACAGTTTAATCTTGGCAGGTAAAATAGATAGGTAGAGAATGAAGGTGCCCAACTGCTTAATCTGGGGCCTTGGAAGCAATAAGGGTAGTTTTTGATAGAAAATCAAAAGAAAAAGCCAAAGGAAAAGAAAAGGCACAAAAGGGTTTGAAAATCTAAGTGCATCCTCCTTGGAGTAACAAAAAATTCTAGGCAATTGAGTGGGTAGGTAGATGGGGTTGCAAAAAGCATGGTTTATGGAATTTCACTGGCCTAAAGCAAAGTTAAAACATGGTGCCAGTGCTGATTTCCTATTCCAGCAGTCTTACAACAACTTGATGAAGCATGTCTAACTTCCAGATTACCCCCCATCACATTCATGGCTAACATCCGTATGCCACCCATGTTCATGAAAGAAGTCAAAGTGTTTTGTTGGTTCTAGTTTCTTTAAGAGCCACATTTCTTGTATAAAAATTCTTTTCATTTTGATCTACTTCCTAAACAATAACTTGATTTCATATAACAGCTTAGTATTTTACCCCCCTCATCCACCCCTTTCTCACTCATATTAACTACTAACCTATTACTATTTAACTCCTTATACCCCCTATTCCCCCTATTCCCCCTATTACTATGTAAATTCGGCAAAAACCCAAAATAACTACATATCCCCTTCCCCGAGCATTATAGCTCTATGTATGATTTTGAATGTCTTCAAGCGCTAAAAACATTGAGCGCGACCCAAAGAGCACCAAAATATTAATCTTGGGATTAATTTGGGGTTTGCTCGGATTAATAACCAAAACCCATTTTTAACGCGTAACTCTGCAAAAAACCCGAAAAACCCACTTTTTCTAATGTTTCCGCCGGGCACACATTTCCGAAAATAATAATATTTTATGTTGCCCACCTTCCGTATTGTACTTGCGGCTCATCAACCCATCGACCGTCGGATCTGGGCTTTCCCATCCGAAGGCCCACATCCATATCGGACGAGCCCCGATCGTCGCACTTTACCACCCGAGAAACTGTCAGAGGGTGACGTCAAGCCTCTGCCACGCGTCACCCCCATATCTTCTTGGGTCGCCCTCTAACAATACTGTGACCGTATCAAGGGCGGTCCGAGAAAATCCACTTACCACTGTATTATACCACCTGCCCACGTTAGCGCTACGCCCGCCCACGTCACTTCCACTCGGCGCCCCGTCAGCACCCTCGCCCGCCAGCACTCCGACGTGTCCGCCACCTGTGTAATCCCCGTGGACCACTCACAGACTGCCATGTCACTCGATGATGTCATGCTGACGTCACTCGACCCTGACCCCACCTGATGACGTCATGCTGATGTCATCCAAAAAGTGCGCCAATAACCCAAAAAGTCCATATTTTAGCCAATTTTCGTGTTTTTTTCAATTTCGCTAAAAAACTATTACTCTCATCTGCATGTAAATTACGACCATCTACCGCCAACCTGTAGAAATCGACCTGAAGAACGCTGCCGCCTCCAACCCGCCTGCATTTGTGACCATTGTCAGCAATTCACCAAGTATTTACCCAAAGCATCCCCTCAGAGCTTGGTTATATCCATAATTCTCCAGAATTGAAATAACAAGAGTAAAGCAACCTGTATTTACCAGACAATTCCTGGTAAACCAGCATTCCTTTACAGTTGTAGGGTCGAAATTCACCTGCTGAACCCACATATAGTCACCTTTTCCTAAATTCACAGTCTGTCCGCACATTCGTGGACTGAAAACCTAAGAGGCACTAATTCACCGGGAAAACAGTGTTGCTAGTCCCTGCAGTCGCTCAATTAACTCCCTTTGAGCATTCCACACCATTTTCACCACAGTTACCTCATTTTCCCTTACAATTGGCTTTACTTCTGCAAAAATAGCCCTCTGTGTTGTTCTGCCCACTGAAACCAGTTCCAGTACAAGTCACAAGTACTACCTAGCCATGGAAACACCAGTAGCCCTGAATGTTCAACCTCTGAATGCGCCACACAGAGAGCTAGAGTGGAAGGCCCTGGGTGATAGAGATTACCAGATGCTAGACTCCACTGCCATAACCTCCATATTCAATATTCAACTGCTCAATGAGTTAAAAGCCCAGTATCTCAGTGGAGCTGATATCTTAGGGATTTGGGACTCCAACCTGCCCATCTACAATCTCCCTCAAGTCAATGTCCTCCCAGACTTGATAAATCAATGTCGTTCCAGCTATGACCCCTGTCAGAGAGCCGTTCTCAGCCCCTCAGGCTCAGTATTGTTCCATATCACCCCTGAGGCCATTAATGAGATGTTACGCTTTCACACTGCAAATCCCCTAACTCCTCTCTCCATCAATGACTTGATAAAGAAAGGGGGCAAGATGTCCAGTGCTCAGATTACCAAGATTAATCAGTTGTTTATTTAGCCAAAATTTGAGGCTATGAGCACCACCCTTCCTATAGCATATCAATTTCTCAACGAACTAGGCAAAATGCTGGTGGATTTGATTAGTTACATCCTGGGTTATGGGACATATGAGGATGTTGATGAAACCATTATGGCCATGTTGTCCATATTCTCCCCTGGAATGCCTCCTACTGTGCACTATGATTTTGCTACATATATTGCCAATAAGATTCATGAACAATTGATGAATCTAGAAAGGGAAAAGGTGTTCAGATATAATAGGTACATCTATCACTTGTTCTTGTTCTATCAGCCTGACGCTTTCCTTGTTCCTCTCAAGAAGCTAAATGCCCAGCGAAGCCCAAGGTCTGTAGTGTTTTGGTCTTCAGTCTTTCATGATGTATCCTATTCACCTTACACCTACTGTGAATTTATAGACCTTTTCATCCATCCAGCTATGACCTTGTTATTGGGGGTCCCTCCTCCCAGATTGACAGATGAGATGCAAAGGATTCTTCACCTCTCAAAGGTCTACAGCATTGGTGATTGGTACTTTTACCAACACCATACATTAATCAGAATATATGGCTGTGAGTTGAACCCCTACAGGCTGCCAAAATATGTCCCTATCAGACTTTTTGCCCTAGAATATTTTAGGCAGTTTGGAAATGCAGATTTTGTCCATTTCCAAAGCAAAAACAAGAAGGTGCAACTAAAAGTGAGAAATCAGCTAGGCCCATTCCTATACAACAAAAGGGAGGAAGGATGGAAGGAAGATGATATGATCCTAGAGACCCTCAAATTACAAACCAGTTTCAAATGGGTACCTTATGACCCTGTTCATTTCATTTCCCTCAGGAGGGTAAAATACAAATTGGGTGGCTATGTTCACATGAAATTGCCTCATATTGAGAAATATGCCAATTTATTAAGCTGGAAAGAGGGCACCCTAGAAGAGCCAATTGGTAAAGAGAAAATGCTACAAAGAGAAGCAAGGAATATTGAGAAAGAGGCTGACTTGGAAACTTGTGGGCAGGTTTCCTCTTCATACCAAAAGCAACTGGGAGCAGCTGCCTCATCTTCTACAGCCCAGCAGCAAGCAGCCAGAACTGCTCAACACGAATCAAGCAAGGATAAAGGAAAGCAGATTGAGCAGGAACAACCACCTCCTATGGCAGAGCAGCAAGCAGAACAACAAACAGAACAACAAGCAGAAAAGGAGGTAGAACAGCAAGAAAAACAACAAAAAGAGGGGCACTCTATACAGCAAGAACAAACAGCTGAAGCCCCAACACCTACTGAGTAACAGGGTCAAGAGAATATGCCTCCTGGGCAAGAAAAGACAGTGGAGGCCTCAGTGCTGCAAACTCCACAGAAAGAGGAAAAGGGAAAGAGGAGGGATAGAGAGCAAGAGACTCCCCTCACCACATCCACAAATCAAGGGGAGAAAAGGCAGAGATTGAATCCCCTCTCTGAGGAAGAAATGCCTATGGGGCAATTATTGGGCATGGGCCCACCAAGCATGGAAGCATCTGCCAATTCCTTTCAGCAAGAACAAGAGAGAATTCTTGGAGGAGAGGTCAGCTCCTCAAGTCAGCAAAGGAGAGCAGAGACAGGCATCAAGCAACAATTCATTGATCTTAAAAGGAGAAATGAGCCACTCAGGCTCCAAATCTACAACCAGTTGCTTAAGATGGCCCCTACCAATCAACAGAGGCTTATGTCAACCTATGACATCACAGAAGGGAAAATGACCATGAGTCATTTCATGCCCACTATGCTGCAACCACAGTCAGCTGCAGACTATATAAGAACCAACCTTGAGGTTCTTGCCAAGGACATCCACCCTATGGACCAAATAGAACTTCACAAGAAAATGGGTGAGATGGTTTATGCAACACTGGAAGATAAAACATTGCTGGCTAATAGGTTGGAAAATAGCCTAAACAATACAGCTGCCCAACTTGAGTTGGAGAAATCATTCTCTCAAGCCAAAGACAATAGGATCAGGTCTTTGGAAGATATAATCATAGAGCTTGGGCGTGACCCAAAGGATCCAAAGGCCATACAATCCCTGCTCAAAATAAGAGATGCAGACCTTGCAGCTCTAAGAAAAAAGATTAATCTCCCAGCAACCATTCGCCCTCAAATAGAAGAGGTTGCCCAGCAAAGACAAGACCAGGAGGTAGCAACATTGTTGGTAGCACTGTACAAACAGCTAGTGCAAACAGAAGGGAAGCTAGAGGACACAGAGGCTGCACTGTAGGCAGCCCTACAGTAGAAAGAAGGAGGTCAGACTTGACAGCCCCCTCCAGAGGTCATAAACCTTGAGGAGCCCCCACAGACTACTGCTCCTCCCACAGAGCAGGCAGCTCCATCAACATCAACATCAGCACCAGCACAAACCTCGGAGCAGGCTCTGTGCCTTGATATGCATAAATTGATGAGTGAAATCAAGGTCCTAGAAGCCCAGATGACAGAGATGAATGGATCCAAGGAGAATTTGGCTAAGCTAAATGAAAAATATGACAAATCCAAGCAAAATGCGGCTGAAAAAGGGATAGAAATAAAAGCTCTCAAAGAGACGATAAAGGAGCTAGAGAAAGAGCTCACCCTTGACAAATTGGTGGCTGAGGTCAAGACAGTTTTGTGGATCCACATTGGCCAATCAATAACCGATTAGTTGAAATATATTGAGACAATCCATGAGCAAATGGAGCTCATAGGCAAATCATAGAAGGAAGTCCATAGAGCAAGGGAATCTCTAGGCAGTATGCCTGAGATAGCCAACAGAATGATCAATGTGCTTAATAACCGGACAGGTCCTCAGCTGGCAGCAATAGGAATCTCCAACAGAACTGAAACCATCCAGCTGATAAAGAGGGTCCTCACATTGGAAAGCCTGGTGTAGACATTGGATAGAAGAAGCCAGGACATGCAAACAGAAGTCAACAGATTCATGGATAAGTTTGCAGCATTACAGGGCAGAGGTCTTCCTAGCTTGCTGAATAGTGCAGGGAAACTGCTATCACATGAGATTTATGCAAAAAGGGTAAACACATTTTTCACCAATCAGATTAGTCAAGGATCAAGTACTTCAGAGGTAACAGGGCCAGCATCTGGGCAAAGTCTCTATGACAGAGTAGAGAACTTATTTTTCATTATGAACGAGATCAAACATTTGTTTGAAGTTCCTCCAAACTTCTACAAATACACAGAGGCAGATCAAACCTTAGGTACAATTTTGAGGCATCAATTGCCTACACAGGAGTGGTGGACCAGTATGATACATCTGTTGATGTAAACCGGAGGCTTCCATCAGAGTTTTCCATCAAAAAACATAAATCATCATGTTCAGAAAATGTGATGCATACACTATGACTGGAGAAGAGTGGAATGAGCCAACTCAGCAGGAAGATTCGGCCACTAAAAGCAAACACTGACAGCTACAGGTAACAGGGCCGAGAAAGATACAACATGACAATGCATAAAGACACATCATTCAGCATTAATGCAGAACGCTCAACCGACTCAGTGGCCTCCAAAGGTCAAGAAGATTTCTGACAGAATTAAAGACTGTTTATTTTATACTTAGGGCAGCAATAACTTCTCTATCTGCTATTTTGTAAAATAGGTGAGCGTATTTAATTTTTCAAAGTGACTCAGCGTTTCAGATATTTTGTGAAACCGATTGTATATATTCCCCCTCGCATAAGCTTGCAAGGGGGGGTGATTTTTGTTTTCTTATGAAGAAAGGAGAACTCGGCTGTAATTGTTGAAAGGATGATATAAATAAAGCTTTGGAGTTTATAGGAATTGGGTCTTACTGATGCATGTTGTTTTGGAACAATTGAATGCTACAGGATTCTAGTGCTATGGTTTAATATAATAAGTGTTCTCTATCTCTGTTAATGTTTTGTTATTTGTTTAAAGCTCACAACTCTCATACTTTGTTCTAAATCTAGGAAGAAATTAAAAGAATAGCTCAGGATTTATCCATGGAGACACCCTGATCTCAATCTATCTTCACTATAAATGTTTTCTATGACTTCAGCTGTTTAATTGGAATTCTTAACTGCTCCAATAAACCCTAAATATTTCACAGTTACTATTTAGTAATTCATGTATGCTACTAAGTAGAAATTGTTGTTCAAATTGTTATCACACTGTCTGTAATTCCATTTCTCATTGTTTTGCTCACTAATCAAAAGTTATATTAAGAATAGCCATCTAGACTTGTAGTAAAACTTTCTCCATCACAGGCACCAGGATTGTCTCAGATTTCTGACTCCATGTACCCAATGGACTAGCATCTTTCACACATTTCATGCCCTTCTCACAACAACAGCTCACAACCAAAGCCTTAAACAAAAACTAAAACTTATAACTAGCCTAAAATCTTCACAAAATAGAGCCAAAACTCAAAGAGAGAGCCCTCTCTGATTATAGGTAGGCTAGGACCTATAATCCAAAGCTTGGTTAGTGGTTACCCCGGTCGTATTCCCTTGGGAGTCATAGGGAACAACCTGGATGTTAACATGTTTAATCTTATTCCCTTGGGTTTTTAGTATTAATCCCTTGGCTTTGTTATTCGCTTGGGTTTATAATATCAATCCATTGGGCTTATAAATATTAATCGTGGTAAACTATGGTCAATCATAGCCAACCACTTTCAACCATTGTCAAACCATATGGATATGGAAATCAACCATGGTCAACCATTTTCCAACGTTGTGTTCTGACAGAGATTGTCTCGATATGAAAATTAATCATGGTCAACCATGGTTAACCATAGTCAAATGTTTCATTGTGACAAGGATTGTCTCTATATGGAAATCAACCCTTGGGGTTTTAATATTAATCCCTTGGGTTTATTGTTCCTTTGGGTTTATAATATCAATCACTTGGGTTTATTATTACCTCCTTAACCATGGTTGATTATGATGTCAACCATGATCAATCATGGCCCAACATTGAATTATGATAAGTAATGTCTCAATATGAAAACCAACGATGGTCAATCATGTTTATTTTAATGTCTATAATATTTATCTTAGCATTTATATACAATGGGTTTATAATATTAGTCCCTTGGGTTTAATATTATTCCCTTGGGTTCATAATCAATTGGGTTTCTAGTATTAATCCCTTGGTTTTATAATAACAATCCATTGGGTTTATAATACTAGTCATTCTCAACCATGGTCAATCATAACCAACCATGTTCAACCCTGCTCAAATAACATTGGACATGGAAATCAACCATTGTCAAAAATGGTCTAACGTTGTGTTCTGACAAATATTGTCTCAATATGAAAATCAATCATGGTCAACCATGGTTAACCATGGTCCAACACTGGATTGCGACAAGGATTGCCTCTATATGGAAATCAACCATGGTCAACCATGTTTATTTTACGGTTTATAGTATTGATGTTAGGGTTTATATACCTTAAGTTTATAATTTTTATCCCTTACATTTATTATTCTCTTCGGTTTATAGTATAAATCCCTTGGGTTTTTTTATCTAAGGGTTCATATTCCTAGGATTTAATATTATTCAATAATGGTTAACCATGGTCAACCATGGTCCAATTTCACATTGTGACAAGGATTGTCTCAATGTGAAAATCAGTCATGCTCAACCATGTTTATTTTAGTATTTTTAATATTTATTAATGGTTTTAATACCTTGGTTTTATAATATTAGTCCCTTTCATTTAATATTACTCCCTTGGGTTCATGATCCCCTGGGGTTTTAGTATTAATACCTTGGGTTTATTATTCCTTTGGGTTTATAATATCAATCCCTTGGGTTTATTATTCCCTTAGGTTTATAATATCAATCATGGTCAACCATTATCAACCATGGTCAATCATGGAGTTTTTGTATTAATCCCTTGGGTTTATTTTTCCCTTGGGTTTATAATATCAATCCCTTATGTTTATTCTTAACTTGGCTATATAATATCAATCATGGTCAACCATAACAAACCATGGTCAACCATGGTAGGATATCGCTTTGTGACAAAAATTATAAATGAATTGTGAATGAATTATCAAACCGTGATAATAATTATGAATGGATTTTACTTTTGAGTGTCATTGTCATCGTCCATAGATATCAATCGCTCAAGTTGAGCAACTCTAAAGCTTAAATCGTTGATTAATTTATCATTTGATTTAGCTTTCCTGTAGAGATCTGCCAACACCTTCTGAATTGTATCATTCTCCATTTTGTCTATTGTTGCACGTCCCTTCTGCCATCACCATGGACATCACATGTTGCATCACATTGTATTCTTTCACCGCCTATAAGATATACTGGTTCATTTGCTGGAACTGGAACTGTTTCTAAGGACGAGAGCATGCCTTCAGCACCTATATGTTACGGTTCATTCGCTAGACATGGAACTATTTCTAAGGAGGATATCATGCTTTCACCACCTATATGTTGTGGTTCATTCGTTGGAGCTGGAATTATTTCTGAGGAGGAGAGCATGCTTTAACCACCTATATGTTGTGGTTCATTCACTGGAACTGGAAATGTTTCTGAGGAGGAGATCATGCTTTCACCACCTATATTTTGTGGTTCATTTGGAACTAGAATTGTTTTTAAGGAGGAGAAATCCAATCCATTCAGTTCTTGGAAGGTATCCCTTTCACAATCTATAGCACGGATCATGCAATTCTCTGCCTTTTTCATAACCTCTTCTGTATGGGGTTCGTTTCTAATAATTCAAGAGTACTACTACTTCTATCAGAGTGATAATGAGAATCCATTTCATGGGTATGCCCCTCATCTATCTATTGGTTGGCCCCCTCCATAGCCATAGATTTTCCTACTATTATGGCATTGAGTGTCTCTTCCAGCAGAAACAATAGCTGATATACAACATTCCTTGACTCCCACACAAATGACTTCATACCCTGCACAGAGAGAAAGAAGAGAATATATTACTTGGCTAAATATGGTGGTAAATGATGTCATTTAATAATTAAGGTTTCATGCCCCATTAATTATTAAAGGCAGTCAAAATAAATACCTGAATTGGATCGAGTATAAGCTACAGAGACAGGATCTAGTGGTCAAGTTTTAGGCACTTGTACTCATTTCCATGTATCAACTGATTTTGTGTTGAAATATGCCTCCCTATTTCATCAACTTATGACTTCACTTGCCCCATAATCCTCATATTCTCCATTGTCTTTGAATTATGAACACAAAACCCTCTAAACATGGACTGTATTTTCACAGCGGCAACACCCTGCTCCATCTTGGGAGCCGCCATCTTTGGTGCTTTGGTGGACACAAATGGTGATTGGGTGGTTGCATCATAAAAGGGAATCAAAATCACTCTCCCCTTTCTACTTGTAGTTTCTTTTGTGTTGTTCTCCTTTGCTAGAGGAGCTTTGGTTCTATTTGTAGTTGGCTTGGAAGTAGGAGGAGGAGTAAATTCCCATTGATTATTTCTATTCACATTTTCATTTTGTGTGGGGTCATTGTAGCGTGATCCGTGGCCAAGAACCTCGAATGTCCAACCCCACGAGCTCATGTTCTAATGAATTTGTTGTGGATTTTGGTTGTTTGGATGAAATGAGCGATGGTTCTACATTCTTCTATTCTCATGATGCTTGGAAGGAGGAGGCGCAGACTCATGCCAATAATTTTGAGTGAGTTTTTCTAGTCTAATTTCTCTAAAATCTTGCAGGAATTTATTGAAATCACAAGTTTGATGGGTAACCCATGCACAATGAAAGTTCCCTAGGGATTTTTGAGGGTGATGAATCCATATATACATTAAAAAAACAAGCTTCCTATGTTTTTATGTTCACTAAAATTTTCATTCTTAAATTTCTACTCCACTTAGCATTAAATGCCATTTTATTATTTTGTACATTTACAATTAATTTAATTTAGTAGTTATGGTAAAGATGTCCATGATATTTATTATTTTTCAATTCAATTAAATTTATATAATAATAACTATGCTCTACGAACTTAACTTTTCAAGAATGAGGAATTAGTTGTCTAAGAAATCTATTTGAGCTTTCAAAACTAAATTATAGGTAGAGCTAGCCTAGAAGTTTATTCACATGCTTTTTATTTATTTACTTTATTCTTTGAGAAACAAACCTGCATATTCCATATTTCAAGGAGAAATATAAAAACCCATCATTAATTGTTATAGTTTTGAAGGATCAAATCACCTTCCTCCTTTTTCAACTAGAATATGAATCTATCCACTTACCCAAAAGGTGTTATATATCTTAGTAACATATGAAATTCATCAACAAAAACAAATGCTTAAAATCACCACAATTGTAAATTATCCTTGGAGTGCTTCTCAAAGGTCTTGGATTAATAGAAAAATAAAAATATTATGACACAAAGAAAAACACAAAGAATTATTTCTACTTATTTAAGCAAAGGATAGTACAAGCTTCCTTCATTCCCCTTCTTTCCAGGAAGGGTTCCCCTCTCATTTTGTTATGATAATATCAACATGCCTTTTTCCATTCCCATGAACACTATGAGAAGTAAAATCTCAAATATGATATTGTTGTCTTCTTAGTTATTATTAGGGTTGGGCATCCCAAGATCTTTATATTGCTTATCTACGACTATCTTTAACAAAAATAACTTTCATTTGTTGTGTTTGAGCCTTGAATAAAATCTATTTTACAAATGTTGTCTTTGAGAATTTTATAAAATCTATTTTACAATTGTTGTGTTTGAGAATTGAATAAAAGCTATTTTGCAAAAGATGGAAATATTTTTGATAAAAAGAAGGATTCATAACTAGATCCACATTGACCTAGTGTGTGTTGGCTCTTCTCCTCAAAACACCTCTATGAGTCACAGTGGTTAGTTTTGGAGATTTCAATATTTTGTAGAGGTATGCATTTTTGCACTTCTATAATTTGCATGATAAGTTCCCTATAATGGAATTAAATGTTCCATTGAAAATAAAATACCATTCAGTGTGAGGAATGTATATTTTCCTATAGACTCAGCAGCTCAAGTAATGTACTAAAACATAAGAAAAGAATCTACTCTGCTCTTTACATAGGAAACCTATAAATATCAATGAAAAAAATAATTGACAAGAGGAAGATAATCAATGGAACATAACACAACACGTATCCAGGAAGAGCCACAACTCAAAACCCCTACTATATATATTACACTAATCAAAAATCCAAGATGAGAATACAATGCTTTTTCTCACAAGAACAATCCCAACACTAAGTATGATCAATCTCCCAGATCACAAGCAAGCTCAATCCAAACCTTAGCCTCTTTCATTGCTCTCTGAGCCCCTATTTCCTTGTGAAATTCTTAAAGGAATTAGCCTCTATTTAATGAGGAAATCCTTCTTCCATAACTATGCAATCCAAACCTAGGTCCTTCTCTGATTGCATGCTCCATCTATACAACTCAGAGAATTATACAACTCATAATACATTGTCCCTGAACTCTAGTCTCAACTGGGTCTTTCTCAAAATCGACATGCATGAGTTTATCATGGGGAAATATTCAATTAACTAGAGTAGCACTAGTGGATTCATTATTGCACCAATTGACTATTAGTCCTCTATTAGTTCCAAAACAAGTTAGAACTAATTTAACTGAACTTAACTCAGTAAACTGAGTGATCTAATTTCCAACTCAATTTAAACTCATACTGGACCCGTAAAACTTAGGGATAACATATACATGACTTCCAAAAGACTTCCAACTAGAAATTCCTAACTTAAATAAGTCAACTTAACTTAGTTAACTATTACAAGTTTCTATGAGAATAGAACTCAATCTTAATTCTAAGTTTAATTCAAGGATAAATTAAATTGGAATTTCAGGATTCTATTTTTGACATTTCTTGTTGTTGTTTTAAACACTGCCTCTCAAAAAGAAAGGAATTCAACTTGATCCCAATCCTGAACCTTTGGAATGTTCTGCATGCAACACTTCTCTCTAGTGTTGTTGCTCCAACAACTCCATAAACAAAAAAAAAATATCCACCCTGAATCAATGCATCTATCATCAAAGTCTCTAACTGTTATTTCTTTTGTCAACTCAAAACTTTTTTCTTCTGTTGACTCTACCTTTTTGCATTGTTGTCAACCCTTCTCTTCTCTCCTCAATATCTGACTACTCTAGCCTATGTCACTTTGATCTCTGGCTACATCAATCTCATTGATTCCTCCCGCTATTATGTACTTTGGGATCCCATATCAAGGTATGATCCATGAGACAAAACCTCTCAATGGACCCTCCCCAATTTCAGCCCTTTTGGGACTAGCACTTCACATTGCCCCACCTCACACCTTGAGGTATGGTTGCATGTGCTCCCTGTGCCCACTTGGTTCGAAATTTTCCCCTACTAGAGGTCTCTGAACAAGTGGATGCCTCCACTTCTCCAATTTTTATTGCTCCACAATTGTCTGAGACTGCATCTAAGACTACTTCTTCTCTGCTTGAGTGGATCTCTCCACTCGGTCTCCTCATAGCTTCTCCAATTGTGGCTGCTACACAATTGTGCGAGACTACTTATTTTGGGGCTGCATGTTGAGAGTTAATTTACTCTCCCTCTCCACCACCAAGTCTCTAACCTTTGTCTTACTCTTCAAGGCTTTGCATGCATCCTCAAGAGCATATAGTTTCTTGACCTGTTTACCAATCTATTTCACTTGTCTCATGGTGATGTGTCTAAGGAAAACCATTCCCTTGCTAAAAGCCACATCATAGCCATGGTCTTCCAATACTACGACTTAAATAAGATTCTTCTTTAGTCCTGGAACATACATCACATCTTTGATCCTAAGAGGGGAGCCAGACTCCCTTTGAAACATAAACAGTGCCAATCCTGGTAGCTTTGTACCTCTCATCATCCCAAAACTCTATGCTCTGCTTAAGGTCTTTCTCCTCAAAATCACTAAAGAGATCTCTATTCCCCGTCATATGGAATGAGGCACCAATGTCAAGATACCACACACCTCCCATGGAAATGTTGGCCATGCATGCAATGAGAGTGAAATCAAGTTTGAGTTGTGAAGCTATGGCTTCACCTACTTCCACTAATGTCGACTACTTCTTTCTTGCTTTCTTCTATGGCCATTTCTTGGCATAGTTCACGTGCTCATGATAGTGAGAACACTTGAATTTCGTCAAGTCCATCTTCTTTCCATCCTCCTCACCTTGGGACTTATTTCTGTTGGCCTTATTTTCCTTACTACCTAAGGTAAAATCCTATTCCACTTCCTTGGAATAGGTCCCATCTCTGGTGTTCCTCCTAATCTCCTCCTACATCAAATCCGACCATAGTCTTTCCCAATCTGGCAGCTACTCTCAACCATTGACAGAGTCCTAATAACTATGCCAACTCTTGGAAATTCCTATAATAGCTAGGCTCACCATATCATCCTTGGTAACAGTGATTACAACACTCCCAAGCTCATCTCGACAATGAGTGAACTTTGTAAAGTAATTTGGAATTGATTCACCTGCCTCCATCTTTATTTTTCGAAGTTTATCTTTTAGTGCAAACTTCCTATGGTCACTGCTATTCAGGAAAACGTCCTTCAATGCTTTCCACATAGAATGTGGATTTTCCTTCCCATCGAGACTCGAGACAGTGTGGTATCGAACTCCCTCAAGGATTACCCACCTATCCCTTTCCATGCACTTCTTCCATTCGACCATATTCTAAGTATATGATGTTGGTGGCTTAGGAATGTACTAATCAATGAATTCCTTCAAGCCATTTTCTTCCAACATAGCCTCCAGCATGTCCTTCTAGGCTATTTAATTCGAGCTTCCATCCAAGGCATACTCGAGTGGCAAACCATAGAATGCCATCTATCAATCATGAAGTATGTATTACAAATCGAATTTTAGCTGTAACCCTGAACTTAGAACTTCGAAATCTCCTCTAGTATATTGAATTTAGCTTTGATACCATGTAGATTTTCCTATAGATTCAATCGCTCATGTAATGTACTAAAACAAAAGACAAGAATCTATAATACTCTTTACAGTGGAAGCCCATAAAGTTCAATGAAAAAAATAATCGAAAAGAGGAAAATAATCAATGGCACATAACACAATAAGTATCCAGGGAAAGCCATAGCTCAAAACCCCTACTATATATATTGCATTAATCAGAAATCAAAGATGAGAATATAATGCTTTTTCTCATAAGAACAAACCCAACACTCAGTATGATAAATATCACAACTCACAAGCAAGCTCAAGCCAAACTTTAGCCTCTTCTACTGCTCTCCAAGCCCCTATTTTCTTGCGCAATTCCTAGAGGAATTAGCCTCTATTTAATGAGGAAATCCTTATTCCATAACTATGCAATCCAAACTTAGGTCCTTCTCTGATTACATGCACCATTTATACAACTCGAAAAATTATACAACTAATAGTACATTGTCCCTGCACTCTAGTCTCAACTGGGTCTTTCTCAGAATTGACATGCATGCGTTTCTCATGAGGGAATATTCAGTTAACTATAGTAGCATTGATGGATGTATTAGTGCACCAACTGACTATTAGTCCTCTATTATGTTGGGTTGTGTTACATTCTTTCCACGACTAGCCCACGTAGTTAACCGGGGGGTTAGAAGGGGGGCAGAGCCCCCCCTTCATTGTGCCAATTGCATAGCGGGGGGAGTTACAGGGGGTTTGAGGGCTACGGGTAACCCCACTCTATGGGGTCTTGGGCAGTGCCCTAGAAACTTTTGGTTTTGGACTCTAT
>APFE031199683.1:0-20019 GCA_000404065.3 Pinus taeda
CTTCTCAGAAGAAGAGATCCTAGGCGAGCTTCTGATGAACTCAATCTCAATCAACGGCCAGCTGGACAGCGCCGCAGTCTTGAACGATTATGGAGAGCGATATATAAGTGGAATGCGACATAGTTGTTGGACGAGAAATCCCTCACCATTATGACTAGGTGGAGTCCCTACCGGGCCCGACCTCGTAACCTCGGCGAGATCCCCTAAACGGGCCCTCACATATGAATAGTGAGTGACCCCTATAAAGGAGTAGGGGCCCTTCCCGGTCACGATCTAGGTAGGAGCAATGGTCCCAGTTATTCGATGATGGATCACCCCAGTTAAAGCAGTGAAGCCCCGACCCAGGAAGCAAGCAGGAGAAGCGGTGTATTGGATAATTATGTAACTAATGCTACTTCTATTCGAGGTGGATCATCCTATTACTGGAAGGTAGGTGGAACTTTGTTGGCCATTAGTTTCTTGCCTGTCTGGCGGACGCAGCCATCGATGAACCACGAATTGTTCAATCACATATTGAACTACAATTACTTATATATCGCTTAAGGCTGCCGACCGTTTGGGGTGATTGCAACTTGGTTCGATCATTAGTTCATGTAGTCAACGGTTCTGTTCAGGGCTCCTCCATTGTCAATGCAGTAAGTTCTGCTACTTCCGGCTTATAATAGTTGTGGGTGGGAGTAAATAGTTGAACCCCGTGGGACACAATCCCCTCTGCTCTACACTTTATAAGAGAGACACACGGACCGACACAATAGACTACTTCGACCTGGCTATCGACCTAGCTATCTTTTACCTACTCCAGCTATTCGCTAGCGGTCAGACTCTTATTATACCATGCGATCAAGGGCCCCGTCAATTAGGCATTTCTTTCACCTATTTTTTATGCACACCAGTCGCGTAGAGAAGTAAACTAGTCTATCATGGTTTGTCATTACGCCTTCATAATTCCCATCATCTACCTAGATCGGGTGACCCCAAACCTAGTGTGAGGGAGTTGACTAATTATTCCCGCACTATCGTATCCCTTTTTTCTTAATATAAAAGAGTTGCATCTTTAGGTATAATAAGGTTTTATAGTCATTAGTTTTGAACTTGTTTCAAACACCTAGTTTACCTAGTGCTAGTTGAGTGGATGTTGCATGCTTGATCTGGGGTAGCTCAGTATCAGTGTGTATCGATTGCTGGTTAGTTTCTCATCCTTCACCTTTCATTGGTGAAACTCATGTAGTCATATTGGCATCAGGTGTAGTCACTTTTTTTGTCTTATCTCATCTAGTTACATTTATTATACGTATTACGTATATAATAAGGGTTCAACCGATCATAGGGCTCTTAGCTGGACATTCTATCCTTTCCCACCAGCCAGCGATCCCAAGCTAGCAAGACCTGCGAGCAAGATCCATCAGAGTTACGCTCCGGAAGAGGGGAGTTCCACTAATCTAGCTCCAGTATACCCATCCAAAGTTTTGATTGGCCCATCCGACCAGACTAGTCGAGTTAGACCCGGAGGAAGGCAACAAGGAGAAAAGCAGGGTTATAAAAGCAGGGAGATCAACGAGGCAGGGAACGAGGAGCTACAATCCAATACTCCCTTATTCCCACCTCCGGTCGAGCATTCTTTCTTTCTTTAGTTAGCCCTCGGTCCAGCTAAGCAATCTAGCTACCCTACCACAATCTCACTACTGGGATCTAAGAAACGAATTTCTTCGACGAGCTTCCATCCTTGTTCAACAACCGTAAGTGAGGTAATGGACGAGCTTCATTCTCTTCATCGCCCCACCTGATCGATGCTAACCGGAGGTGTAGGCTAGGCGGCTCCTACTTTCAACCAGAAGTCCAGCGCCAGCAGCAGCACCAACTCGAACCAGTGGCCAAAGCTAAATCACTCGAACCAGTGGCCAAAGCTAAATCAAGTCCAAAGCTAAGGGCAAACGAGCCCATTCATTTTTGGAGGTCTAAGCCACGCGACTCCATCGGTCCTACCTTTTTGTTCTCTGGCCCCAGTCAACCTAATCGATGCTCCCTCCCAGAGAATCTTATTTGGCTATTCGGTAAACTATCTATAGTAGACTAGTTCATTTCATCCGAAGACGTTGGCTGGTGCCTGCCCTAAAGGCGTTCATTATTGGCTCCTAAAGGTGCGAAGCCGCCAGAGAATGAAATAGGAGAGGCAGGTGCGAAGCCGCCAGAAGAAGAAATAGGGAGAGTGCAAGGTGCGAAGGCCGCTGTCCCTCCGGGGGGCAAGGAAAGTTTTCTCTGCGCGGTGTCTCATCGCTGAGTCCATATCCCCCGGAAAGACCCCTACTTTATTGATAGGTCGATAGTTGTCTTTTTCACTAGTTGGAGGTGGCATGAAAAGGAATGTCTTAACGATGTGTGGGGCAAGTGAGGGGGACCTGCTGGCAAGACCGATTGGCAGCTCTTGTCTGAACTCCCTATCCCCGACTTACCAAAGCAAGGGAGACTAGTCATAGTAAGCTAAGCGAATGAAGAATCTCATTAATGCGAGTGGTAAGGTAGGCGGGCAAGACAGAAGGGAAGGTAGACTTGAGAGGGAAGCAAGCCATAACTGAAAGCAACCTTTTCTAAGCTCTAAGCTAATTCATGCGGCGTCCACCCAGTCCGTATGGGTATGGCTTCATTCCATGCACCGCGCCTCGCCCCCAGCCACTCGAAACATCGATCTATCCAGCAAATTAGAAAAAGCAATCCCTAGCTCTAGTTATCGAAATGAGACTCACGGCCCCCAACTACTTTGAATTGGTCAGAATCAAGTGCCTTACAAAGGATGAGTTAGCGTGCCGGGGAAAGAAGTGCGCACAAGACAGATCTATTTGTCTATACTATTTTAGCCCAATTACTTCATGTCAGGCCCCTTAATTGAAAGCCAGGTCAATAGTTCGGAAAGGAAGGGTCATTTATAGTCAATTAGGAATGGAGGCGCTCAATAGGGACCGGAGGGGGCGGAGCCACTCACCCGAGTTTTGCACAAACGGTGAGGAATCAATTCTCCGTTCACAAAAGAAACTATATTGCTAACTAATAAAGATGCCAACCGACCAATAAAGTAATAGTGTGTTTCAAAGGGATGCTTTCAAACCTCTTATCGAACTTATAGCGAAGGATGAATCCCATCTCGCTTTACTTGATGGTGGGGACTCGCTTGACCTGATGGTAAGAGTGGAGGTCGGCCTAGCGTGGCTTAGTAGCTTAAGACCAGGCACCAGCCAGTGAAGGTTGAAAGGGAAATGCTATTCTCACACCTATGGACAGCATACAAAAGCATACAAGCATGCCTACCTTACTGGGAAAGAAATACCATACCTCCATTCATGCCTTATATTTCTTCCCCTCAAAGTCAATACGTTACGCCCATATTTCTTCCCCTCAATAGCAGAGCAGACAATGCATATATTTGATATGTAATTATGGTATTGTCGGACCCTTCGGAGACCACCTAAATCACGCTTCAATTCATGGTTTTCCACCCTGAGAATTGATGAAAGATCAGAGATGAGTGGGCGTGGGCAGAGTTGGTGGGCGAGAGAGGAGAGGGTAATCCCAATCAGAGATACGTGGGCCAGATAGAATTCATAATCGCCCTTCCTTCCTTCTAAGATCAGAGAATAACAATAACTAGAGCTTATACCTCCTTTTTTTTTGACTTGTCGTTATTGGGATGCGGGACGGGATAAGAGGCTTCTCGGGATAAGGACATTCCCCAGAGTCTTATTATAAGTTCAACATTCCCCAGACTCTTATTATAGCTTCAAGAGGGATGGGATTGGTTTAGCTCTTGGGCTCGGACTCAGAGAAGGAAAGAACAAGAGCAAAAGATATTCTCTCCTTAAGCAATTCTCTATCTCTCGTTAAGCAAAAGAGATTAGGCAAAAGAGATTAGATCGTAGCTAATCGTATAAGAAGGCATATCGAGCTTAGTTAAACATCGTTGGTTAGGAAGCTGAGATCACGCTATTCCTCATCGTATAAGATAAGAAATCGTCTGAGCTTATTTATCACCTTAGGGCAGCGTAGCGCTTAGGGATCAGAGAATAGGCATAGGGCAGGGCAACAAACATGAGGAGACCGCCTAAGCTCAGATGTCCTGCGGAGCGTATTATTACGTATATTGCGCACAGCTCATATATTTTTTTTATTACTGGCAAACATGAGGGTCTTTAGACGCTCGACCAAAGGGCCCTAATATTATTTAGGGGTCACTCTCACTTATTCATATGGTGAGGGATTTCTCGCTCATCCATCATATGGGTGAGGGCCGCCATTGAAACTTCATGTTTTCACCAATAGACTTCAGGGTTTTAGACTTGGAGAATCACAACATAAATAAAGGAACCTAACTAAGAAGCTCATTGTCTAACTCAGTCTGGGCTCACAACAATCCTAAGATATATTCTTTTTATCACCACGATACGTAGGGGAATTGTCAATGGTCTAAGGTAAAGGTCAACACAACACAGCTAACACCAAAGCTACAGACATATTCTTTTTCTTACTGCCGCCTGACGTGAGGAATAACTACACACTCATAAAGCTCCTAACTCAGAGGAATAACAACACAGCTCAGAAGAAAGGCAAGGCTCAGAAGGGATAGGAATACTGCCTAACTCAGACAACTAACACAAGAGTAAGGACAACTCAACTAAGAGCTCACCGAACAACGCTCAACAAAGGCATTACAGTCATAGGAACATAAACACCCTGAGTCAGAGTATTAGGCAAGGCATAAGAGGGATAACTCAGGCCTGCCTAAGAGTCAGAGGGATCAGAAAGAACCACACAAAGACATCTGATAACCAAAATGAGCCCACTAAGAGCAGCTAAGATAACGAAAAAAGCAGCACAACAAGGGTGAGCCAGCCGAACCCTCGACTAAAAGGCCGCCATCGACTCGACCGAGGTTACAAGGGAGAGGAATAACGCCTTTTTCAGCTCTTGCCTTTGCTTGCTTTGGTGGGGGTTCCAGCTATTCTTCTCTTGCTTGTTCGCGTGGGATGGAATGTGTGTCGTCTGCCTTGATCTTCGTTCGTATTGAGCTTATCTATTAGCCACCTCCTTTCTCTCTACTCTCTCACTCCTTCTAACTCCTATTAGTAGAGTAGTCTTAGTGCAGAAGTAGTAGCTGTATTTCTCTTTCTCTCTCTCTTTAGTCCAACCAGTCATTCTAAGTTATATATATAAATGATTTAGCCAAGGCTAAGCAGTAGTTCTTCGCGTTAGCAAAGCATGTGTCGTTCTTGAAATGAGACTTATAACGACTGGTTTCATCCCGATCTAGTTGCCTTATATGATCCAGATGGGTTATCGAACTCGAGTTTGTCTTTAATCAAATCGCTTAGTTAAAGCAGTTGAGGAAGGTAATAAATTCTATAACTCACCCGACCTGCGACCCTATAAAAAGGAGATTTTATTGAATGAAACTATTGAATGGTAAGCTTTTATAGAATCTATTCCAATCAAACTAAGTGCCTGCTCCGAACAAGGTAGTTAATCCATTGAGAAATCAATATTGTTTGGTGTCAACTTGGGGGCCTTCTCCTTCTTCTCGGCCAGTGATGGGCCCTGCTCTCTTTTCTAGTGGGAATGCCTATTTCGTAAGATGGGGCGGTAGTTGTTGGGAACGCCTTTATTGGAAGATGTATCGGTTTATAAGGTTGCATTATATATGTTATTCACCACTGGGCTCAACAACTTATTCAGGTGAATCAGAAGTAAGAGATCGTGCATTGTTTCCAAAATATCCAAGAAGAAATGCTCCATCGTTTTCAAAAACATCCAAGAAGGCCTCTCCACCTGGATTGAGTGGATCGACTGATCAACTATCGGCTATCAGCTGACCCTATGGAACCACTGTCTATGGCAACCAGCTCTTGTCAATGACCACTTCCTTATGGGTGACCACTGCTGGCTATCAGCGACCTCCTAATCGGTTCACAAACAGATAAGGCATCGACACCTGGATCAACTAGCGGCTCTCAACAATGCCCTTCTGTCTATTCAACTATGATTGATCGGTTGTCAACTACCTTCCTTCTCTCTATGACTGACTATCAGCGGCAAGGTCGAAGCAGGCGGTAGAAGCATGCATGCATAAGTTCGAAGGCAAGGAGCAAGAAGATGATATCTCTCAAGCAGGAAGTTGTAGAGAAGGTTGGATATAAGATACTGCCAATAGGTAGGTATAGAGATGTCTCACAGGTGGAAGGTATCAAGAGATAGATCATCCGCTGGCAGGTGGGACTACAGTATTTCTCCCAAATCTATTCCATCCTCAGTTCGAACGTGAAGAATCTTTCTTCTTTCGCGTCACCCACGTCATAGAAAAGAAAACAGTTTCGCAAATTGGTCGAGGTGTGAAATGGAAACCTTATCAAAGTGACAGTTTCCTAGAAAGGGAAGGGTGAGGAAGAACGGCTCACTTGACAACAGCCCCCCACTTAAAGGACTTAGGAAGGCAGAATAAAGGTGGGTGTTGCCTTCTCTTTTTAGCCCTGTCCTGTTCCCTTCTCGCTAACCCGCTTGCTTTCGTTCTATCACTGCCTTGCTTCCGTGGCTTGCTTGCCTTATGAACTGCCATTCTGTTGTCCCAGTAATCCATTCTGTTAGTAAGGTTATCCCTTAGTTAGGTTATCCCCACCAAGGCGAAGCACCTTACCTTCTAGCTATTTGAGGGAAATAAATAGAGGATGCGAAGCGCGGTTTATAAGCCTCCTCCGTAAGTAGCTTGGTTGCTAGATACGGCGTAGTTAGTTATATATGTCATTACGCTATCTCGCCGAGGTGCACATTTGGTTCCTATCTCGAATGACGTAATTAAGTATATAATGAATGCCGACCAAGACAATGAGTAAGTGACTGCTGAAATGGTGGTAGTTAGTTATATATGAGCATGTGGTAGTTTAGGTTCAGTCAGCTCCTTGCTCTCTCTTTGGTCGAGCAAGCGGGAAGAGAGAAAGAATGAAGTGCGGAAATAGAAGTACAGAATTGGGCTTGAAAGCTTTCAATCGAACGGCTTTCAATAGAGCGGAATTAGGCTTTCACAAGTAGTGAGATTCGGTCCCCACCCCCACCCCAGTAGTTCAGTTCTCTTGATCTCAAAGGAGAACTTCTCATGTTGGTAGTAGAGAATGAGATGATAGATGTATGAGGTGTATCTGAACACCTTTTCTCTGGACAAGTGTAACAATTGCTCATGTATCTTGTCTGAGATATATGTGGCATAATCATAACAAACAGGGGCCTTGCCTGGGGAAAACATTGTCATCATCACTAATACAGTTTCCTCAATAAACTCTAGTGATTTGTACCCCAGAACTGAGCTGATCATGTATGCCAGGTCCAGACCCAGTTGATTTAGGTATCCATCAAAAATGGGAGGGTGCAGCACTGTGTCAGAGTTTGTGATAAACAATTGATTCAGCTTTATGATCTTTGCCTCTGTCAGTACCTTAGCTCCTTGGTTGATCAGGTCCAGCAGGGACAAAGGAACCAACTCCCTCTGGGTTTTGAACTGGAGCATTTCCCTGATGGCCTCAGGGGTTGTATAGAACACTACTTCACCTTTGGGGTTGAGCACAGCCCTCTGCATGGGGTCATAGCAGACAGCACATAGGTGAATCAGGTCAGGGAACTGATTGACCTGAGGTAGCTTGAAGATTGGGAGGGAGGACTCCCAAATGCCTAGAATATCTGTTCCATCTCTATGTCTGGCTCTGAGCTCATTTAACAGATTAATGTGGAATGTGCATTTGGATGGGCAGTCCTCTGAGATTTGGTAATCAAGGTCTGCCAAATCTTGCCACTCCAGCTCTCTCTGGGGAGCATTCAGGGGAGTAACATTGAGGGCTACTGATGCCTTAGGAGTATCCATGCTTGCTTGAATGCTTATTGGTAGATAAAGAACGTGTTGTCTGAGCAAGGAGGTTTTCCAGAGGAATGCAGGGTTGCAGAAGAGGTTTACAGCAATTGAAATATTGTTTGGCACTCTGGGAAGGCTATTCACCGTGATTAGCAGACTTCTTTTGATAATTTATGGGCAGGTTATGAGCAATGGTTCACGACTGCGTGAACAGAGAAGGGTTTTTTCCCTAAAATTTCTAGTGTAAAATGGCTCTGCTAGTAGATTTCGACCGTTAATTCTTCGAGGGGAAGATAGATATGCTTAGTTTTGTGGTAAATTGTTGAGTTTCTGCCGTGTTTGGGTATATTTTTTACAATTCACTGTGAAAAACCAGGTTGCAAGGAGGTTGATGGGCAAATACCTGTTTAACCAGTTGCTCGAGACGAAACAGCAGTTGGGTGAGCTTTGCACTTCTGTGGATGGTCTGGAGTTGACTGGTAAACTGTTCGTCGTAAAATGCATGCAGGAAGAGCAGAGGTGCTTTTTTCCAAAAGTGGTAAAAAACACGAAAAATCGTGAAAATATGGCCTTTTTTGGCATATTGGCGCGCTTTCTGAGTGACGTCAGCATGACGTCAGCATGTGGGTCCGGGTCGGGTGACGTCATCAGGACGTCATCAGGTGACGTGGCGGCCTGGGACCGGTCCACGGGGGCGATGAAGTGGCGGCCAGGTGGACCAATTGAGGGCAGTGTGGGTGGTCGTGGTGTTGACGTAGGCGCCAACGGGGTGGGGACGCGGGTGGACAGGTGTCGCCATATCGGGCCCCCTCCTGCACGGCAAGGAATCTGTCAGAGGGGGCTCCGACGGAGTTTGGGAGCTACGCGTGTCCCCGCGTGACGTAATCATCTGACAGATATCGGAAGGTATCTGTCGGACATCGAGGGCCTTCCGAAATCCATGAGAACCGTTGATCTGCAGGCGCGCGATCTGACGGTTGTCGGGCAAGGAACCTGCTCGGCGGATAAGGTCAGTATTTATTAACAGCCGGACGTCTGGCCCCTCCGAAATTCCTGTTGGCCGTAGATCTGGCAGGGCCGCGATCGGACGTTTATCGGGTCAACAAGCTGCACGGAGGCTAACAGTCAACGGGCGGGTTTAAAATATAATATTTATCGGCAAGTACGCCCGGCGGGACCCTTCGGTTTATGAATAATTTTCAATAGTTTTTGATGATTTTCTTTAATAAAATCATATTCGCCCGACGACATTAGGAAAAGGCAAAAGCAAAGGTTTTTGTGCAATTTTTCACAAAAGGCGTATGAAGGGCAGAACTTTAGGACAAGCGGGTTTTAATGGATTTATATGGAAAAAGGCGCATATTGGCTCCCGACCTTAGGGTAAGGCGGGGAAAGTGGGTTTCTTCATTTTTTTGCCTTTTAGTGGTATAAGGGTGCTCAAAGGGTTTCTCCAAGGGGTTTTTTAGGCAAAAATGGAGTTTGACTAGGTAGATAGGCTCGGATGGAGACAAGGGGTTAGACTTGGGTTCTTGACCTTAACCAGATGTTAATTCAATGCCCCGGGGGTGGAAATTATGGCTATAATGCCAAGGAAGGGATATTTATACATTGTTTGGGGTTTATACACCATGGTGTTATAATAATAGGGGAAGTGAAGTATAGGGAGCTAGATAATAGAGTTAGAGGTTAATGAGGGGGGGGGAAATGTGAATGAAGACAAATACAACCAAGTTTTCTTGAAAACAACTTAGTGTAAAGAGTAGATCAAAATGAAAAGAACTTTACACAAGAAATGTGGCTTCTAATGGCCTTAAGAACCACCATAAAACTTTGAGTTTCCCTTATGATCATACCTGGTGCAGGGGTGTTAGTTATGAGTGGTAAACAAAGGGAGAGAGGGGAGTTAGACATGCTCCACTGTGTTGTTTTGCCTGTACTTTGCATAGCAAAGTTGATCTTGGGGAAACACCATTTCTGCAACCCCATCTACCTACCCAATTATTTAGCCTAACATTTTTATTCCTTCTTGGAGGGTGCACTTGGACTTGCAAACCCTTTGTGTGCCTTTTCTTTTCCATTGGCTTTTTGCTTTCATTTCCTATCTAGCACTAACCTTATCTCTTCCAAGGCCCCAGATTAAGCAGTTGGGAACCTTAGTTTCTCTGCCTGACTACTGATCTACCAAGTTTAAACAGTTTGGACAGATTTCTTTCTCTATTCTACAACATAAATTGAAAACATGGCATGACCCAGATTAGACTGTTGAGTCATCCATAAAAATTTTAATAGGCCTGAAGGTATGTACACACCTTGTCTTCTTTTGCAAATATGGATCCTTTGTAGCAGCAAAGTGGAGCATATTTGGCTCTTGAATTTTGCCAATCATGAAATATGAAACCTATTGGTATAGGTAACCAACAGTGGCTCCACATGGGGATGGTTTTTCTCCTTGAAAGACCAAGAACAGCAGGTCAGTATGCCTTGGCCCTTTGACTACTGCTTTTCTAACTTAGGAGTTTCTCATCCTGGATTCCTCAAAAAGCAGACTGAGTTATTGAAACTCCATGATGCAGTTCAGCCCCTTCTTGTATCTGCAATGTTTCTTGAAATGGACCTATTCACATGTTTTAGGGATAACAATATACACAACAAATTCAGGATATATATACAACAAATTATGTACAAGAGCAGGCGAATTATGTACAAGAGCAGGCATGCTGCATCTATGGAAGGTAGTCAAAATAGTGCTTTAGCATCCTGCCATTGACAGGGCCTTCATCCAAGTCAGTTTTGTCAAGATTTTCAAGAAAGTAGGTGTTATTTCCTTGTACTGCTTGGATGATGAATGGTCCTCTCCAGAGGGAATCAAACTTTCCATGCTTTCCTTTGTTCTCTCTCCTTGAATCCCACTTGAGAACCTTATCACCTATGTTAAAATCCTCAGCCTTGGTCCTTCTATCAAAAACTTTTTTGAGTTTTTCTTGTAAGATTTGGACTCTGTTGTAAACTTGGTCCCTGGTTTGCTGTAAGCATATAATCTGATTTACTCTCCTCTGTATATCATTAGGCTCAGCTTGACTTTCTTGGAGTAGCTTCATAACAGGGATCCCTAGTGATGAGGGGAACTTGGCTTCTAGTCCATAGACTAACTCATATGGGCTGACCCCAATTGATCTTTTGGTTGTTAGTCTATCTGCCCATAAGGCATTGATAAGCTTCTTATGCCAATTTTTCTTGTTCTCCTCCAACACCTTTTTGATCATATTTACCAAGCTTTTGTTTGAGGATTCTGCCAGGCCACTTCCTTGGGGGTAGTATGCAGTAGAATGGCCCAAAATGATGTGGAATTTGTGGCAGAAGCTGACCATCTTTTTAGATCTTAAAGCAGCAGCATTGTCTGTTATTATTTTATCAGGGCATCCGAATCTAGCAAGGATATTGGTCTCAAGAAATTGTATGATGGTGGAGTCATTTGCTTGTCTGCATGGGATTGCTTCGATCCACTTTGTGAAGTAGTCTGTTGCTGTCAGAATCCATCTATGTTGGCCTGAAGATGAGGGATTGATCTCTCCAATGAAATCCAGGCCCCATTGCTGAAATGGTCTCTCTGTTGCAATAGGCCTTAGGGGTAGTGGCAGCAATTGTCTCTTTCCTTCAAATACTTGACATTTGTGACATGCAGTGGTGAATTTCTTGACATCAGAGAAAATAGTGGGCCAATAGTATCCAGCTCTAAGTATTTTGTCCATAGTGGACTTCCAGTATAGATGCCCACCACAATCACCTGCATGAAATTCTCCCATGATTTTGTTAGCTTCATTTTCAATCAGACAATTTAGCAAGATGCCCTCATGGTTTTTCCAAAACAGATTTTCTTCTATGACACAGAATTTTAAAGCCTTCATTTTTAAGAACCTACATTTAGTTCTGGACAGCCCTGGGGGAGCACACAGGTTTTGTAACACATAGCAAATATCAGAATACCAGGGGGATTGCTCAAAGGCTACATTGATCTTTAGAGTCGCCAGCTCCAGTTCACTGTCCAGTTCGTTGATGTCTAGGGCTTGGAAGTTTGTTTCAGACATTAATTTGGCTAGGCCCTGCCCTTTTATTAGTTTGTAGGCTTTATTTCTATGTCAAATTCCAGGATGTTTGCAATCCATTTTCCTCTTCTACCCTCCAAGTTTTCTTGAGTGAGTATATCTTTGACAATTGGGCTTGGTACATAGGCTATTATATGGGAATACAAGATATAAATCCTAAAGTCCTTAATAGCTTTCACCAAAGCATATGCTTGCTTTTCCATGATCTGGTCCTTGAGGGGTGCATCTCTAAGAGCTTTACTAAAGAAGGCAATGGGTTTCTCATTCCCTTGGTCATCTTTTTGTAGTAAAACTGCAGCAATTGTGTGCTCAGAGGCAAAGGAGAATATGATGAACTCTCTGTCAAACTGAGGGTTAGTTAGGACAGGGGTTTGGGTAAGGGCAAACTTGAAGCCTTCAAAAGCTTGTTTAGCTTCCACTGTCCATTTAACTTTAGAATCCTTTTTCAGCATGTTGTTAAGCAGTCTGCTCAGCTCAGACAGGTTTGGGATAAACCTTCTTAGAAAGTTGATTTTCCCCAAAAAAACCCTGTAATTCTTTTATATTTCTTGGATGGGGCATTTGCTGGATAGCCTGGATTCTGTCTGGGTCAATTCTGATACCATCTTTGGAAATAATATGACCCAATAGTTTCCCTTCCTCTAGTCCAAACAATGATTTTTTAGGGTTCAAGGAAATTCCATATTTCCTGCATGTTCTAAATATCTGCCTCAGATGTTTTAAGTGGTCTTGGTCAGATTTTGAAAAAGGTGTGAGATCATCCAAATAGATGACCAGGAAGTCATGGATCTCTTTGGAAAAGGCAATGTCCATTGCTCTTTGAAATGTAGCTCCTGCGTTTTTCAAACCAAAAGGCATTTTGACATATTTAAAGGTCCCCCATGGGGTTGTGAATGCAGTTTTGTCCTGATAATCAGGATGGACTAAGATCTGATTGAAGCCTGAGAAGCCATCAAGCAAGGAGATCCTAGAAGCCCCTACTACTCTCTGTAGGAAGTGATCCATATTGGGTAGGGGATAGTTGTCTTTCAGTGATACTTGGTTGAGGTTTCTCAGATCTACACAGAGCCTAATTTCCCCGGTTTTCTTCCTTGTAGGGACCAAGTTTGAAATCCAATCAGAAAATCTGATTGGTGCTATTATGCCTGCTTTGAACATTTTATGTACTTCTTGCTCCATTGCTGGAAGGAGCATGGGATTAATTCTCCTCAGTTTTTGTTTAAAGGGCTTCTGATTCGGCTTTAGTGGGATAGTGTGCTGTATTACAGAGGTATCATAGGATTTTAGGTCCTCATAACTCCATGCAAATACATCTTGAAACTCCTTAAAAAGGTCAATGTATTTGGGCTTCTGGTCAGGAGGTAATGCAGCAGACAGTTTTATGATTTTGGGCTTCTCAACTGTCCCAATGTTATGTTCCTCTATAGTAGTGTTTAGGGGCTGCAATTTTGGTTTATTGGGAACATCGTTGGAGTCAAAAATGTCTTCCAGAGGGGCTAAGCCTATTGGAAGAAAATTGTCCTTTAATTGTAGCACCTCAGTTTCATATTCAGCTATGTCCTCATTTTCAAGCTGTTGAATTTCTTGTATGTTGTGTTGGTTGAAGATTGTGGGGTGTAGTATTTGATTGGCTGTTTTGGGTGATATCACTTGGTAGTTGTGTTCACCATGTATTTGTAATTGATTTTCTGTCTTAAGTTTTTGAGATTGACTTGCTGACTCAATGTCTATATTTAGACCTGAAAATTCTTCTTGTAAAGTCAGAAAATTGTTAATTTGTGTGTCATTGTCAAACACCTGCCAGTCCTTTACATTGTTTGGGACTGATGGTCTATGTTTTACTTCAGCTGTAAAACAGTGGTGGGGCTCAAAAGGGAGCTTGCAAGTACTTGCAAACGTGGCTAGACTATGAGCATGAAGGTTCTGAGTCCTAGGAACTTTGGTAATCTGGAACTCAGTAAAAGACTTTAGTAGCTCAGTGGCAGCAGTCCTGTAGGACCTGAGTCTTTTGTCATTGGTGACAAAATTGCCTTTGACCTGTTAGATAACTAAGTCAGAATCCCCTAGGATTGATATTCTTATAGCTTGTAGGGATTGTACCAACTTGAGGCCTAGTAGGAGAGCCTCATATTCAGCCATGTTGTTGGTACATTTGAAGTTTAGTCTGTAGGCTCTGCCTTCTGCATGACTGTTTTGTTTGTTATGCACCCATACTCCTGCTCCTGCCCCTAATTTGTTAACTGACCCATCAAATTCTAGAAACCATAGAATGTCCTTTTCTAGGGGTGTTTGAATAGTGTCTCTGTGGTCTGGATTTGCGAGTTAGAGTATGGGTTGTTCTTTCAGTTTGGCTTTTATTGCATCTTCCTCCCTTGGTGGAGTTATCTTGGTTTCTTGAGGAGTAGATTGTTCATTTGATTCCTGGTCCTGTTTAGGTGTCTTGATTTCATCATCATTTGTTTTGTTTTCTTGAATACTTGCATCATTTGATTCAACCAGTGTTTGTATGGCAGGATTTTCTTGTTTGACAGGTTGGTTTGTTTTCATTATCTAGGTTTCTTCATTGTTTTTGTTACCCATATTGTCATTAAAAAGGATATATGAGTCTATGTCAGAATGGACAGCATATATAGAGAAGTTTTGAGGCTTCTCTATAGTGCTGACCATGTATTTCATCAGAGACTCTCGATACAATCTCTTGGGTTGGCCAAAGACTGTGATAGTAGCGTAAGACATGTCTAATTGAAGAGACCCTTGAAGTTTAGCTCCCCATGATCTTGACAATAACATCCCATATTTGGGTGGGATATCAGCAACAACTACATCCATCAAGATTGTTTTGTTAGGGTATTGAACTAGGGATACACATAAGTCTTTTATTAGGCCTAGACATTTAACCTGGCTGGAATCAAATGAGAACAGGTCCTTGTATGGCCTGGTAATATCTAAATTCAGCCTTTCCATGACAGATTTTGGCATTAAGTTATGCGATGCACCTGAGTCAAACATTGCATTGTGTAATATTTTGTAATGTACATGCAAGCTGACATAAAAGGGTAGGATGCCTGAGCCTGCTATTTTTCCATCGACCTCTGGGCCAAACAGTAATTCTGGGGTGTCATCCAACACATTTACATTGTCCACATTGACATTGTCTTTGTTTGGAGTGAGTTGGAGGGACTTCTCAATCTGCTGTTTATAGATTTCATTCTTGGCTAGCTCTGCCAGAGGGATGGCTATTTTTAGTTTTCCAATTTCAGCTTCCAAGTCAAAGGGTTTCTCAGCTTGGATTTTAGTGCTATGGGTGAGCCCCTTTTATTTATTTGGTAAGGTTTCCTCTTGATTTTGGGGCTTATGCTTCTCAATCACCTCTTGAGGCCTTTTGTTTGGATTGGGATGCACAGATGAGGTAGCTAGTAAGTTTGGTGTATGCTCAGTAACTTCTTCAATGGTTACTTCCTTTGTGAGTGCATTGGTTGTATTCTTTGGTTCTGTTACTATGGCACTATTGGGCTGCAGTCTATCCTTAGTTTTCTCAGGATGTGTTATGTTTACAGTTATGCTTCGTAGTTTGTATTGTTTGTGGACCTCATAAACAGCTGTGTCATAGCCTTGTTTGAAATCAAATGACTCTCCTGACTTTGTTTGAAATTGTTTCTTGTCTTCTTCTTCATGATCCTCTTGACTTAGGAAGAATTGGTGTTCATCATCAAGACCCATAAGGTGGATATGGGTGTCATCCACTTGTTCTTCTGATGTGGATGTTTCAGCGTAGTTCTCTTGAAATGGAGGCCTTATTTCTGGATCATTGTTGGCTTTGCCCCCACTAGGGTTTTGATTCCTTCTAAAGTTTGGATTTCTATTGGAGTTATTTTGTGGTGCCTCCCATGAAGACTTCCTTTCCACAGACTCTACCCTGTCACCCAACCTCTTCATACCAGAAATTATTGCATCTAATTTTTGGTCAAAGGCTGAGGATTCCTCTTTGAAGGCAACTCTCTTTTCTAATTTAGCCCTATTCCTCTTAGCAATCAGGTTTGCTTCAACTGTCACAGCAACCTTCTGAGCTTCTTCAAGGGTCTGAGGGGCTCTTTCTTTTAGCTGGTAGGCCATGTCCAGGTCAAAACCATCTGGAAATTTATATAGGGCTAAGTCAGGAGGAGGTCTCAAGTTTTGAGGTATTGAATTATATACATTATTAAACCTAGCACAGTATTCAAAAACTGTCTCTTGAGGACCTCTTTTAATCATGTCATATTCACCAAGTATATGTAGAGGATCCTTCTTTTTCTCCCATCTGTTTGTGAAGGATTGGTAAAGCTCATCAGGGTTATTGATGGTGTTTGCAGGGAGTGATCTGAACCAGGTTCTCACATCCCTTGTTAAGCTTTGGACAAATATTCTCATCCTCACAGTGTCATCATCTATCTCATAATTTTCAAAATGATCTTGCATTCTCTTAGCATGTTGGATAGCTGAATAAGGGCCAGTGGAGTCAAAATATGAAATTTTGGCCTGGTAATCTTGAGGTAAGGCCACGGGATTGGCAGGTAATTGCAGAGGTGCATACCTCATAGCCATGTTCACAAGATTCCGAGGATTGACAAGGGCAACTGGGACAACAGGAGCAGTGGATACCACAGGGGTTATAGGTATAGAGGGATTTAGAGTGCTAGTCAGGGGGATGTGTATAGGGGGAGAAGATGTGGGTGGGGGGCTTTGGGATGTTGATGGAGAGCTAGGGGAATTAGGAGTGGAACGGAATAAGAATTTGATTGGAGTGGAGATAGGGTTAGGGTGGACTGTCTCTGGACTAAGGTCACCAAGGTTATCTTGTTTCTGCTGATTCCTAATTAGTCTGGGGATTGTATTGGGATTGTCAAAGACAGTAGGAGGGTTGGGATCAGGATTAGCCCTAGTGTACCGAAGACTTTTCTTGGGAGCCAGCTTCTGAGCTAGTCCTTTGAATATTTTCTGAAAGATTAATAGAGCAAGGACTGGACAAGAGCTCTGAAAGATTCTGTGTATCTGTATTGGGTATGAAGGGTGTCTGAGTCAGCTCTACCTTAAGGCTGCAGATGTTTGTATGGGAGTAGTTTGAAGGTTTCTTGACTGATGTTCAGATTCTGAGTGTATTCTCTTGGTAGATATACAGACCTTTAGATCCTGAAGTCCCCAGCGGAGTCACCATTTATGTTAACACCCAGGTTGTTCCCTTTGACTCTAAGGGAATACGGCCGGGGTAACCACTAACCAGTCTTGGATTACAGCTTCTAGCCAAACTGTAATCAGAGAGGGCTCTCTCTTTAAGATTTGTCACTGTTCTAATGGAGTTTTTAGGCTAGCTATGAAGTGAATGTTTGATTGTCTTTTATGTTTGGTTGGGAGGATGATTTTGATATCTTTTAGAGTGTTCTCTGCAGGTGAAACTAATCCATTGGGCAATGGGGTCTGTAGCAGTTGCTTTCTTGAGATCCTGGATTAAGTGTTGTTGGGATTACAGGGCCTGTATGTATTTCATAAAACAAACTGTAAATTTGTGAGGGTGAAGTGAAAACAACTAGCAAAGAGCATTTAAGAATTCCTTACTGAGCTGGGTAGTGGGAAAGAGGTCTATTACTTTAGGAGCAATTACTTGAATTCCTAAAACAAATAGATTACTGTGATGATATGGTGTGAAAAGTAGCACTTAAGAATCTCTTTCATTACCATAACTGAAGAAAACATATGAAATAGCTTAGATTGAGCTCAGGGTAACCAATGATTAAGCCCTGAGACTATTCTTTTTCCTTGCTACTTAGATACTGAGTACATGGAAACATGAAAGATATATGAAAGTATAATGAACATATATATAACAGAGAGTAACAAGAAAACTTATTGAGCCATGGAATACACAGGAATCCTGCAACTTTCAGCCATACACCAGCCAGACATCAGAAACTCAATGCTTTTGGAAATCCCATCATCTTTGTATTAGTTGTCTGAAGATTTACAATAGTGGAATAACAGAATAGATCTCAAGAGATTTCTTACATCCGGAGTCCAACCCCTGCTAGCAAATGCGAGGGGAAATATATAGAAGTCTATTACAAAATATCTCAGGCATTGAGTCATCTGAGAGGGAAAATATCTGCCTTTACTAGTATTAGGCTTGCAGACGAGAAGTTATTACAATCTTTAATGACTTATAAAGGCTCTTAACTCCTGTCAGAGAAAATTTGACCTTTGAGGCTCACGGAGTCGGTTGAGCGCTTGGCATAACTACTGAATGATGTGGCGTGTGCAGCTGTAACTCTCTGTGTTTTCTCGGTCCTGCCACCTGTGCCTGCTGAGATTGCTGTTGTGGCCTGAGTACCTGTGCTGAGTTGGCTCAGCCTCTGTCTTCATACCTGCTAATGTGTCCTTGTCCTGTTGTGTATGAGATTCAAAACTGTTTGTTTGAGGAAAAAACCGCGATTACTCACTTTGGTTCAACAGTAATTGAATCAATTCCTGCCATGTATCTGGTGGAGGCAACTGATGCTTCAAAATCGACCCTATGGTCTCATCAGCCTCTGTATACTTATAGAAGTGAGGGGGTTCATCAAATAAATGCGCAACTTCGTTTCTAATAAAGAATAAATTATCTATTCTATCAAAAAGAATTTGCCCTGTTACTGGGCCTGCCTCTGCAGATGTACTAGGTGCTTCTGCAATCTGTGTAGCTGCAAAACTGCTTACTCTCTTGACATACTTCTCATGGGAGAGTAATTTTCCTAAAGGATCTAATATGCTGGGGAGCCCTCTGTCCTGTAAAGCCATGAACCTGTTATGAAACTTATTGATATCAGCTTGCATATCCTGGATCCTTCTTTCCAGGGTCTGAATCAGGCTCCTCATTGTCAGGACTCTTTTGATTAGGGAAATGGTCTCTGTTCTGTTCCCAATCCCCATTCTTACTAGCTGGGAGCTTGTCCTGTAATTTAGCACTTCTATCATCTTGGGGGAAATCTCAGGCATGTTGCCTAGAGATACCCTTGCCCTGTGCAGTTCTTTTCGTGCTCTTCCTATGAGTGCCACTTGCTCATATATGGCCTCAATATATTCCCATTGGTTTGTTATTGATTGGCCAATGGTGGTCCAGATGACCTTTTTGAGTTCTGCTGTGACTTTATCCAGTGAGAGCTCTTTTTCCAGCTCTGCAATCCTCTTTTTCAGGGCCTTTACCTCCCTTTCCCTCTCAGCCACATTTTGCTTTGATTTGTCATATTTCTCATTTATTTTGGCTAGGTTGTCCTGGGCTTGGCTTAGCTTAGACATCTGGGACTCCAGTACCTGTATTTCTTTCCTCAGCTTCTGCATGTCCAGGCTTTCAGCCTGCTCTGTTACTGGTGCTGAGGTGGTTGGAGCATCTTGCTGCACTTGTTCGCTGGGAGGGGCAGTGTCTTGAGGGGTTTCCTCAATATTTATTGTTTCTGGAGGTGGCTGAGAGGACTGCCCTGCCTCCTTCTGCTGCAATGCTGCTTCCAATGTAGCTTTTGATTCCTGCAGCTTTTCCTGTGTTTGGATGAGCTCCTTGTATAATGTCATCAGTAAGGCAGCTGCATCTTTTTCTTGCCTCTGCTGGGCAACCTCATCCGTCTGTGGGTGGAGAGTTGGTGGGATTTTCATTTTCTTCTTTATTGCTGCCATATCAGCATCCCTCAGCTTGAGGACTTGTTGTATAGCCTTAACATCATTGGGGTCATGCCCAAAGTCTATTATTACTTCCTCTAAGGCCTTTATCCTGTTGTCCTTAGCTTGAGAGGAAGCTTTCTCCAGCTCAAGCTGTGCTGCAGTATTATTCAGGCTATTCTGCAGCCTGTAGTTGACTAGGGTCTTATCTGCCAAGGTGGCATAGACCATCTCACCCGTCTGTTTGTGGAGCTCAATTTGATCCATCGGGTGGATGTCTTTTGACAGGACCTCCAGATTGGTCCTGATGTAGTCTGTAGCTGTTTGTGGTTGCTGCACTGTTGGAGTGAAGTGGCTCATTGTCATCTTTCCTTCCTGCACATC
>APFE031199693.1:0-53988 GCA_000404065.3 Pinus taeda
GATGGTGTAGAGTAGGAGGATGATGTCGAAGGTGGTGAGTTGCAGACCATTGGAAGTAGTGGAGGAGGAAGAGCACCACCCCCACCTAATCGAGACCTCTTTAGATCCACTGGAGGTGTTATCACTTTATTGAGGGGAGTTCCTAAGTACTTCACACTGAGGATCAGGGGCATGGTGCAGAGACAACGTGTAGCAGTCTTGGTGGACAGTGGGGCAACCCACAACTTTATTGATGCATAGATGGTGGAGCAGACAGGTATACAAACTGAGAGCTTTGAGGGGTTTTCAGTCTTGGTGCCGGGAGACAGGACTATGCAGTGCACCATGTATGTCCCTAGTGTGACAGTGACTATGGGGAATTACTCTATGACTGATCGCTTCTTTGTGGTCGATGTTTCAGACACCAACATAGTCATGGGTGTCCAGTGGTTCTATTGCTTGGGACGAGTCACTAAATATCGAAGGAAATTAGAGATGGAGTTCATGGGGCCAGATGGGAGGATGGTGTTGTTGAGAGGGATGCATTCATACACACCACAGATTATGTCAACACATCGAATGGAGGCTGATTTACGACATGGAGAGATAGAGGGGGAAGTGAAGCTCAAGATTACAAAGGTAGGGACTCAACCACGACCAGTACACCTGGACATCCATGAAATATTAGACAGGTACCCAACAATTTTTGGGGACACTCCTACAGGCAGGCCACCTGACCAGGGATTTGAGCACACAATTGAGTTAAATGAGGGTGTGCATCCCATGATCATCACTCTGTACCTATAGCCGAAGGCTTACTAGGATGAGATTGAGCATGCCATACATGGGTTGTTGGCCTTGGGTCACGTCAAGCCCAGTTCGAGTCCCTTCACTTCTTCAGTTGTGTTGGTTAAGAACAAGGACGAGACCCTTTGCATGTGTATTGACTACTAAGCCTTGAATAAGAAGACCTTGAAGAACCGGTACCCGATCCCGCGCATAGATGAGTTGATGGACGAACTTATAGGGGTAAATACTTCTCAAAGATTGGTTTGTGCTCAAGATGCCACCGGATTAGGTTTCGGGAGCAAGACATTCCGAAGACAGCCTTTCAATGCCATTATGGGCAATTTGAGTCCTTGGTGATGCCCTTTGGGTTAACCAATGCCCTAACTACTTTCTAATCTTGCATGAACCACGTGTTCTGCAAGCAACTTCACAGATTCGTGCTGGTGTTCTTTGATGACATCTTGATCTATAGTAGGACTTGGGAGGAGTACTTGAGGCTTTTGGAGGAGGTGTTTTGTATCCTTGAGGAGCAACAATTGTATGCTAAGGTGTCCAAATGTGAGTTTGGACTAATAGAAATGCTGTCTCTTGGCCACGTTATTGGGGAGGATGGAGTGCGATTGCACTAGGAGAAGATCAGGCCATACTGAATTGGCCCACACCCAGTAGTGTGATTGAGCCACGTGGATTTTTGGGCATTTTCACCTATTACAGGAAGTTCGTGAAGGGTTTTTCACAGCTGGTGGCACCCCTTGCCGATCTCACCAATAAAGGTGCATTCAAGTGGACTAATGTAGCGTAGGAGATCTTTGAGTGCGTCAAGAGGGTCATGAGCAGTTGCCCAGTGCTAGCGTTGCTCGATTTCACACAACATTTTCTTTTGGATTGATGCGTCTGATGAAGGCATCAGGGTTGTTTTGATGCGGGTGGGCACTACATAGTGTTTGAGAGTCAGAAACTCCTTAGTGATGAGAGGTTCTATTCTATATATGACAAGGAGATGTTGGCCATCATGCATGCGTTGGCCAAATTTTGACAGTATCTAGTGGGCAACAGGTTTAGGGTGAAGACTGATCACAACAGTCTTCGGTTCTTTTTGAAGCAGAGAGAGCTCAACGAGAAGTAGCATAAGTGGGTCAACAAGATCCGAGCCTACGATTTTGATATAGAGTATGTCAACTGCAAGTAGAATTTAGTAGTTGATGCTTTATCCAGGAGGCTCGTGACATTATCCCTTATGAGTATCTGCTAGGATTGGAGGGCGCAGTTGCTGGTGCTGTACTTTAAGGACAGGCAAGCTTGTGAGATCTTAGATGGCCCCAATGTGGATGACAGGTATCGGGTGATGAATGAGGTGATTTATTACAAAGGGAGGATCTATTTGGTACCTAGTTCACAGTTGAGGAAGAGGATCATGCCAACTGTGCATGATTCTACACTAGCAGGGCATCAGGGGTTCCTCAAGACATATCAAGCTATTCGGGAGCTCCGCACAAGGAGGGGCCTCAAGGGGGATGTTCAGAGGCAGTGCAGGAGTGTGATGCTTGCCAGAGGAACAAGGGGGAGCAAACACACCCCGCAGTTTTATTGCAACCCCTCCCTATTCTTGAGAGGACATAGGAGATTATATCTATGGACTTTATTATAGGGTTGCCAACAGTGCCAGGGCAAGATTGCATATATGTGGTGGTCGACCGATTGACCAAGTATGCCCATTTCTTTGCCATAACTTCTGGTCATCAGCTTCACAGGTGGCCAACTGTTTTTCAGGTTGGTTTTCAGGCTGCATGGTCTCCCCAAGACCATAGCGAGTGACAGGGACAACAAATTTATGGCGGGGTTTTGGCAGGAGTTGTTTTTCGGTTAGTGGGTATAAAGATCACACCCAACACTAGCTACCACCCGCACACTGATGGTCAAATTGCGCAACTATATGACTGGGCAACAACGCGCATGGGTGAAGTGGCTTCATGTTGGAGAGAACTGCTACAACACCATGTTCTACATGTCGATAGGTATGTCTGCATGTCGTGCTCTATATGGTTATGATGCTCTGGCATTTTCTTATTTGGTGTTTGGAGATTGTAGGTCCCCAAGGGCCAAAGATTGGGTACAAGAGAGCCAAGACATCCTTACGACTCTCAAGGATAATTTGTACACAACCCATAATTAGCAGGAGATCTATGCAGACAGGCACATGGTTGAGAGGCATTTTGAGGTTGGGGACTAAGTCTTTATGAGGCTCCAACCATACAGACAATCCATTCTGACGCAGAAGGGAGCTGAGAAGCCCAAACCACATTTCTATGGGCCTTACAGGACAATTATCTGGGTTTGAGAGGTGGCCTATGAGTAGGAGCTCCCACCTAGGAGCAAGGTGCACAATGTATTTCATTCTCATGCTTGAAAAAGGCCTTGGGACAACAGGTGACAACAACTGCTGATCTACCCCCTTTGGATGATAAGGGGCATTTGGTTCTAGTTCCAGAGGCCGTTTTGGAGGCGAGGGAGAGGAAGCTCATAAATAGGACTGTTAAGGAATTTTTGGTGAAGTGGAAAGATTTGCTCGAGGAGGATGTCACTTGGGAAGGGGAACATGTACTCCAACACCCATCACTTCAGTTGCTTGAGGACAAGCAACATCTAGGCGGGGAGGATTGTGATGTTCCTGCTTAGCAGTTTTGTTAAGTAGTCACAATTTTGCACAATTTTGAGTTTTGCTAAGGAGGACTTAGGAACAAGTGGGTTAGGAGGACCCCACTTGCATATTTTTGGCTAAGGGGAGGCTCCAACAAAGGAGAAGGGAGGCAAATCGAATTCTTAGAGGATGGTGACAGCCATCCAAAGGTAAATACACACCCCTTAGAGCAACACACACTTTTGGAGGGAGAAAGGCAAGAGGGGGTCGATGCATGGGACCCACATGGAGAAAAGGGAGTTGAATGATAAATAGGAGGAGCATGCATCATTCTAGGGCTTTCGACCATTTGTAAAACAAATTCTCTTGTTGTCGCCTGGATTGTACAGATACAACAACAATGCTCAGGGCGGGGGCTGTTACTTTGAGTTTGATCCCTGCCCTCTCTGTTCTAGTTGTCTCCCAACAACAGGCTATTGGGGGTAGTCCCTATGGAATGAGATGAAGGGAAACAAATTGGAAACCAACTTGTTTGGGAGACACGGAGGAGTGGCCTAGCCAATTGGTTAAATTAAAGCAAGATTATTAATTAGATTAGATTTTAAAGTATGAGACTAGTGCCTTAATGGAGTCACCAATTCTTGCTTAAAGTAAAATGGAACCAAATGACCAGATGGACACCTGTTGCTTAAGATGATTGAGTAAACTGAATGATATGCAAACCTGTGAGGCCAATAGGAAGCAGGCTAGGGATTGATTAACGATACCTTCTGTTGTGCTCCTATCACTTGACGCCTCCGACACTGTAGAGACTGTGGCTTTGATGACTGCAAGGTCACTGTGTTAACCACTGGTATGCTTATGCAAGAGATTATGGGTGAGATTATCTTGAGTGAAGATTGCTTAAGTTACGTAAGTACTTATGTGAAATTTGTCTTAATGCAAGAGTACTTAACAATGTTGTGATACAATCTTAAACAAGATGAGTGTTAAGAGATACAAGTGTAAATTTAAAATAACTCACTTATCCACCAATGATTATTAACACAAGATATTATGCCAATCAACAAGATCAATGCTAGATTTTGAGTGCAAAGATGAGATAAACCAAGTTCAGAGCTATGACAATTAATATTAGTAGTAAAAATTCAGAAAATTCAAACTTTATCAATGTTATAACAGTAGTGAGGAAACCACTTCAAATCATGAAATTTGCCTTATACATAAAAGATAAAAATTCTCAATGACCAGCGAATGTAAATTAACTTGTTTTAACCCACTTTGTGATGATGTATTCAGTTTCAGATTTGATTGTTAGTTTACAACAGTAAACAACCACAGATCAACAGGCTAAAAATGCCAAAAATAGATTGTTAATATGCCAAAAAATAGTAAAAATGCATTAGAACTCAAAAATTTCAACTTTTAGGGCTTTTAGGAAGTGTGAGTCAACAAATTTCAGCACTGATATGTTTATTACAGTAGTGAAACAGTGACAAATCAACAACCCAACAATGCTCAAGACAATCCCTAATATATCAAAAAATAGTAAAATTTTGCTGGAAATTAAAAATTTTTAGCCCCCAAATATTTGATTCAGAAAATTTTGCAGGTTTGATTCAACAATTTACACAGAAAATTCCAACAAACGAAAATTTAGATTAGGTAAATCCAAGATGCACAAGTGGCCAAATCTCATGAAAATTAAGATTTTACAAATGTAAGTGATTTTGACTGTTAAATATGTGATTTTAGGGCTTAATTGTTGTTGGTTTGACCGCTGTAATAAAATTGAGGTAAAACAAGGGTTTAGAGGTCAAACTCTAGGCCCAAGGCCTTGTAGAAACACTTGGCCAAGTGAACCCAAATTTTGGATGAAGATGCCACTTGAAACTCAGAATTTTTGAACCTCAAAACCCGCAAAACCTGCAAAACCACCAAGTATTTAGCTTTTAAAATTTTAGATAAGGGTTTAGGGCATATTAGGGCAAAACATGCCAAGAAAAGCCAATTTGTTGGGATAAAAGGGCTGGAATGATAGATCGGGGGCTGAAATGGCAAGAGGAGGCCAAAAAATGAAAACCTGTGTCTCAATTTTTTTTTTCTCTTCCAGATCGGAATTTTGTTGTCAAATGTTAAGCAAATGTCCCTACAAAATTGTGTAGAGACTAGATGTTACTCTCAAGGACCTAGATCTAGCTCTTCTCACGCTGGACCCCTTGATCCAACCTTCGAAAATGAAAATAAAAACATCCAAACCCCAAATATATGCAAAATAGATCTAAACTTTCAACCCAAGTTAGAATAATAATTTACAGTTAAAATTACAAAATTATTTTACAATTGTACACTGGTTTTAAATTAAATTTTGAGAAAATAATTTTTATAATATTTTTTTTGAAAGAATGGCTAAAACGCTTCAGAAAAATTATTGCTCACTATAGCCCTAGCGAAGATTTAATCCACCATATAAAAACTAGGAATCCAAACAAAATGATCCCTGCTCACACTTGGAGACAATGGATTGAGTACCTGCAAACACTATGTATTATCTCAAAATATATCATGTAAATCACCACATAGGAAGCCTGTAGTCAATACATACCACAAATCAACGAACAAGAACACTTTGAGTTGCACCCCAAAGTATTTTATTATAGTAGAAAAAATAGTTCCTAGTGGGACAATAATTTACAAAATGCTTCAACAACAATTATAGCCAGAGATCAAGATGACTATAGACTCAAATGACTCTAATTTGTAAATAAATCCTTCAAATGGAAAAATAACGGCTAGTTTCCTTGATCCTTGTCAAAATAATCTTGGTTGTTGATAAACACTTCAAGATCTTTCAATCCCGACCCTTGAATTTTATTTTTGAGGAATTTTCGAATTTATCATTTAACTCCACATTAATTAGCTCAAAACTAATTATTTTGAGCTAATTTCCTAAAAAAATTGACTTTGACTTAACTACTAAGGCCCAATGCTCCAAGTTTTTTTGAAATATGCAATATTCCCTTGGTGGAGGACCTTTAATAATTGACTCTTTTAAGACTCACGAATTTTTCCATTTGGATAATTTATTTTCCAAGGACAATTTAAATTTGACTCAAATTAATTTATTTTCTGGCTTAGGATTTAATTTTATTTTTCCAGAAAAATTAATTAATTTACACATCAGGGGATTTAATATTTTTCTAACCCTCTAATACATAAGATTTTACATTTATAAGACTCAAAGAGGGAATACACATTAGGCCTAGACCCTCGAGACACGTAAGCCATCTGCGACACGATATGATCTAGTAGACCAAGTGGTTTGTAATAAAATAGTTAAGTCAACTAGCTTAAATTATTCCCAAACCACTTTTACATTAGACTTGACTAAAACACTAGGACTCACCTAAGATTTAGACAATAAATTTCACCCTAGCTTTGGGGGTTTAAGTTGGAGGGGAAAAACTTTTCTGATTAGCCGTGTTTAGAAACACAGGTAATCAGTGAGGTTAAAAAACCTCCTAGGATGAAATTCGTCATCAAAATTATAGGCTTACCTAGGTTATTACATAGACTCAAGGTCTTACTAGGACCATTTACATCATATAACTTGCAAAATGGGTTGACCATGACACATGGGCTGCTGATAGGTGATCCGATCCTATTGGTAATAATTGGCACTTCTGCTTCTTCGGAACTTTGATAATTTGAGTGCAACATTTGGCTCCATATGGGGACACGTTGCTTCCAAGAAGGAACTGTTGAAGAATCTAGGGTTTGACAAAATTAAGATGATTCTTCGTTATATGATGACAATTTGTGAAGTGTTAATGCAATTTTATCATAGCTTGATTGTTTAATTCATTATTAGCATGTGTAAGTTAATTTCATCAAACTGCTATCAAACAAAAGAGACAAGAACACAAATGGTTCGCCATCTGCCAAGGCCAAAACCTCTCCCTCTTGGAGAGGAAAACCCATGCATAAAATTCTTCTTATAGAGATTCCATTGACAAATACTAAGACCATGACCCTTGACACACTTTGCCTCTCCAAGACCAAGACATCAATCCACTTGCTGCACCTCTGAGATCACTATTTTGTCTTCAAGAGTTTCGTCACTGCTGCAAGGTTGATGAGAGGATTATACATCATAATTGTCCCTTGAGACTGAGAAGATCTCTATAGCTTGAGATCATAACTGCACCTTACTGCACTGAAGGATTATGATCCTTGTCTCTTACTTTGATGAGACTAACACACCTCATAGTGGTGATCACTGTTTCTTTTATCACTACCTTATATTCTAATACACTGCTTTACAAGATGTTTGTAATGCCATAAGGATGTCATCGAGATTCATATATCATGACTATTGTGCAAGATCTATCAACACAGTCCCTACGACTGAGATCTTCTTCATCCTGCCGAGATACTTATAGATATGCCGAAGTCATTATGTTATTGTGATCTGTCTATATAGATCCAAAAGTTAAGACAGGGATGCCGAGATATGACCCTTGACACTTCTTGTAATTCTGATCACTGTTTGTATTATGCAATGAATACGTTACTTGGATCATCTTCATACTGCTATCCAATATGCCTAGATAGCTATAGGAGAAACATCGAGATTTGGTGTCAAGATTGTCTCTTCCCATTCATGCAAGGTGTTGATTGCACCTAAACCCCATCCGAGGTGTAGTCAAGCCCTAATTGCGGCTCCTTTTCATGACTGCGGCACCCTTATATAGGAATTTACAGGGTAAGTTCCTCATATAGAACACCAAAGAACACCGCTTACAAACAGATCACAGATCAATACACCAATATCCTTGACGTGGTTAAAACCCTCAAAGAGGGAAACAGTCCACGGCATGAGCCAACACGGCCACTTCAGGCAATTTATTAATAAAAGAAAGAAAATTTACATAAGCTTCTCTCATGAACCGTCACCTTACAAATGACCCTCCATGATCTTTAAATAGAGATCATGGAACGATCAGGTGTTAAGCCACAGATCGAGTGTCGGTAATACCGAGGAGAGAATGAACTGTCGGATCACTTCATGTTTAGACCATATCGCGACCGTCGGATTGTAAGTTACAAAAGTACATAGTAAAGAAACACACTTTACCTAACTCTACACTAGACCAAGTTATGCTTAACTATTTCCTATGTGTCGGAATATCCTAACATCCCCCCTTAAGCACAACTTGGGATTGGATTGAAGGATGTACAAATATGACACAATAGGCGAAGGAAGGAGGCATTAGAGCCTATCCCCTCTTAGTGACAACTTCTTGAACTCCAACCATAAATCGAAGTTTAGTAAACTTCACCTCTGTGAGAGCCTTTGTAAAGATGTCTACAACTTGATCATCAGTTGAACAATATTGCACTTCAAGAATATTGCGCTGATGTTGGATTGGTTCTTTGCATAGTTGAATGGAACTTTGATTATCAGACCAAAGTGTAGTCGGATGCTGCTGCTGAAAGCCAAACTCTGATAGGATCTCAGATAGAGGAGATGCTTCTACACTGTAATGAATCCCAAACTGAACTGTACCTTGAATATAACGAAGTATTCTATTTTTTAGCTACTTTCCAATGACTTTTATGTGGGTTTTGCATAAACCGAGAAATAAAGCCAACAACAAAGGAAAGGTCAGGACAAGTATGGGTCAGATACAAAAGTTTTCCTACAAGATGACGATATAAGGTAGCATCAACTTCAGGGGAAGTCAAAGTGATTGAAAGTTTGGCTCCAAACTGAAAGTGAGAAGGGGTTGGCTTACAGTCTTCCATGTGAAAGTGGTGTAAAAGATCACAGGCATACTTGGACTAGGAAAGGGAAATACCTTCTTTGGATTGCAGGATTTGAAGGCCAAGAAAATAATGCAAGTGTCCTAAGTTTGTCATTTCAAACTGCTTGTTAAGGCTGGATTTCACATGGTTTATAAGGTTGGGATCACTACTAGTAAGGATAAGATAGTCAACATAAAGAACAAAAATGATAAGAGACTTACTTTCTTGGTGTAGAGAATATTGTCAGAATGACACCTAGAAAAGGCAGTATCTAAAAGAAAGCTATCCATTTTGGCATACCAAGCCCAAGGAGCTTGCTTGAGACCATAAAGGGATTTTTTAAGCCGACATACAAGGTTGGAGTCTGTTTGTATAAAGCCTGGAGGTTGTTCCATATAGATTTCTTCATGCAAGTCCCCATGCAAGAAGGCAGATTTAACATCCATCTGATGGACTTCGCATTTGAAAGATGCAACAAGGGAAAGAACAAGGTAGATAGAGTTCATTTTGGCAATTGGGGAGAAGGTTTCAGTATAGTCAATGCCTTCAACTTGTGAAAATCCCTTAGCAACAAGACGAGCTTTATGTTTATCAACTTTTCCATGTGGTCCAAACTTGGTTCTGTAAACCCATATACATCTAACAAGTTTTCTTCCCTTTGGAAGAGGAACAAGATCCCATGTATCATTTTCCAATAATGAACGATATTCTTCATTCATAGTTGCATCCCAATCTGGATGGCCTGAAGCTTCTGCAAAGGTGTCATGATCATAATTCGCTGAAGCTTGAGCCAGTAAAGAAGAGGCTCTATCGAACTGAGAACGTGTACGACGTTGATCTATAAGATCACCTGCAAGAGAACTTGCTGCATCCCGAGTAGCAAAGACCCATTTTGGAAGTTGAGGAGCTGAAGGAGGATCCTGAGAAGGTGGGGGAGGATTGTCATCCTCGCTGTCATCATCTGAAGAAGAAATATTTTTAGAAGTAGAAGGGATAGAGAGAAGTGACACATCCGCCGAACTAGGCTCGTAGGCCGATATATTTTCAGCAAACTTTATATCTCTTCTGATAATAACATTTTTGGATTTAGGTGAAAGAAGTCTATATCCTTTGACATTTTCAGAATATCCAACAATTTTTTTTTTCACTTCTAGGTTATAAGGCTTTATGTTTCTCATCGGGAATATGGGCCCATGCTTCACTTCCAAAAACATGAAAGTGACTTACATCTAGTTTAATTGAGCTCCATGCTTCTTTTGGAGTGATATTCTTTAAAACCTTAGTAGGAGTGTGATTTACTATGTAATTTGCACAGTTAATTGCTTCTGCCCAAAAATTAAGACTAAGTCCTTTAGATTGAAGTATACAATTAGCTGTTTCCTTTAAGGTGCGATTCTTCCTTTCAGTTACACCATTTTGTTGTGGAGTATATGGAATAGTATGTTGCATTTGAATTCCATGCTCAGTGCAAAAGTTGATGAATTTGTTGTTAACATATTCTTCGCCATTATCAGACCTTAGCTTAAAAATTTGATGTCTAGATTTTTTCTCAACAAAGGCCTTAAAGGCCAAGAACATGTTAAATACTTCGCTTTTGAGTTTCAGGAAGTATACCCAAGTGCATCTGGAGAAATCATCAATGAAAGTTAAGAAATACTTGTAGCCAGAGAATGAAACAACTGGAAGTGGACCACATAAGTCACTATGCACAAGCTGTAAAGGCGCTGAGGTGTGCCAAGAGGCACATTTTTCAAAACTATCTCGATGATGTTTTCCGAGTACACATCCGGAACAAACACCATCTCTGCAAGATATGATAGGAAGTCCTGTCACCATATTTTCTTTACATAGATTTTGAAGGGAGTGATAGTCTAAGTGACCAAAATGCTCATGCCAAAGTTTGCTCACTTCATCATTATGAGCAACAAATATTGAGAGAAGAGTTAATGACCCAAAGTTGTTAAACTTATACAACCTTGTAGAATCATCAGCGATGCCATTAGCTAAAATCTGTCTAGGATCTCTTAGGTCCTTAATTACAACATCATGAGGTGAAAATTCAACGATTTTACCTTCACCTGAATGAGTTATCTGATATGCAGATAGAAGGTTGCAGGATAAGGTTGGAACACATAATACATCATTAAATTGACCATTATCTAGATGAATAGTTCCAGTCCTTACAACACTAAGAGATCTATCATCACCAACATATATATTTTTGGTTTTACAATCATTTTAAGAAGAAAACACGGCTTTGTTTTTGACCATGTGATAAGAAGCTCTAGAATCAATGACCACTCATGAGAATGAGGAGAAGACAGATAATTTTGTTTTGCAAACTAGACCGAGATGCTGACAACCCACTTGCTAGGGAAAGTTTGCTAATTCCCGATGATGAAGTTGAAGTTGAAGAGTGCTTCAAATGGATGTTATGCTTCTTCATTGTTGCTTCCAAGGCTTCCATCTTCTTAAAGCATTTGGATTCTAAGTGGCCATCTCGATTACAAAAGTTGCAATGTCTATCAATCTTCTTCCTTTTGTTTTTATTTGCCTTATCGTTTTGTTGAATTGATTTTTCATTTTGAGACTAAAAGTGCTTAGGACCCTTGGTTGGTTTAGGACCATTCTTTTTAGGATGTTGCTTCTTAGGATTCTTTGAACTTGGTTGTTGCTGGGCGGCTAAGGCTTTCTTAGAAGAGTTTCCAAGATTAAAAAAACCAAGATGTAAGACTTTTTCTTGTTCTCTTATTAAAGAATTACAAAAGGCATCAAAAGAGGGGGACTTGTAGGCTTGTCCTTGAGAAATAAAGGCTTCTCTAGTAGAATGGAAGGTGGAAACAAACACAGAGTAGGTTGGTCCTAACTTAGTAAGAATGGAATATATAAGGCTACCATCTTCTTTCTTAACCTTAACACTTTCCAAGAGAAGTCTAAGGGTCTTGAACTTGGACAAAAAATCTTCAATGGAAGAAAAATTATTTGGGTTCAACATAAGCAAGTCATTTTCGAGTTGATGGGCTCTAATTTCTTTTTTAATTCCCAAAACTTTATTGAGCTGTTTCATTGCTTCGTGAGGGGTATCAAGTTTTGCGATATGGAGTCTAAGGTTTGGAGAAATAAACATCCCTTTCAATCCACATGCTTGATCTTGCTTATTTTCCCATTTCACTGCCTTATCTTCATCTTTAGGTTTAGACTCTTGGCCTGAGGCTATTCTATAAAGACCTTTACTTCTAAGTAAATCTTCCATGTAGGACACCCATTGGTGGTAGTTGGTGTTGTCAAGAATAACTTGGCATGGAATTTCCATTTTAACAGAAAATGAAGCTGTAGATGCTGAAACTAAGTGTTCCAATGGAAAGATCTTGGAAAATTATGCCGATTTAAAAAAACGCCTCTAAAAACGACTTCCGGATGAAAAAGTTATGGCTTTTTGAAGAAAAGTTGTTGAAGATGCCGACGAAGTATGTGAATGTGCGGAATTGAATGATAATGTTATATTTAAAAAAATATCCCCTTCTTTCCAAACTTAATCTAATTAGCTCACTTTTAAAAAAAAAATTATGTGACCCTTTTTTATAAATAAGTGAAAATCACTTTTACAATGGTACTTTATGAGCTACCCACTGAATTGTAATTTAAATAAAAGATAAGGAGACTTTAGAATTATAAGTGACTCACTTTTTATAATGGGTGAGAATACTTTTATATAAAGTAACTTTAAAACATAAGTTACATGTGCTTTTTGAAAAAGTAACTCAACAAAAAGAAAGACTTGAACCCATGACCTCTATTCTCATAAAGTAACTTTGGACCAAGTGAGCTAGTTTAAAAGGTTAGTAATTTTTGGAAAAGAGAAAGGGTTTTTTTTTTCTTTTTTTAAGTCACTGAAGCTTTGGAGTGCGTGCTTGCTTGAAAAAGTCCTTTTGCCTACAAAACAAAAAAACACACACAACCCAACACGAATATGCAAAAAAACCAAACCTTATGGCTTGAAGTTAGCTTTCTTTGGAAACTAAATATTTTACTCAATGCTTTTGATTTTCCGATATCACACTAAGGCACGACAGAAAAGAGCATCTGCATGAGAAAAATCCTTCCTTTCTGTTTCTGGTTTGCCCAGATCGCACAAACTTGCGAGGCAAAGAGCATACGTAGAAATGAAAGGTATAGATCTGGTAATAAAAAAAACAGAGAGCTAAATAAATCAAAATAAACAGAGAATAACTAAAACTGCAATTAAAGACTGTATACCTCAAGATCTTAAAAATGACGTAGCTACGGCTACTGGAAACCTTTTCGCGTGAAACGAAAGGGCTTCCTCACTGGAACAGATGCTCCTAACGCAATAGAGCAGTCCTCTCGGCCCGAAAGCAGTCAGAAACAATAGATATAGGAAACGACAGTCGGATGCAGTTGTACTGACTTTGGATTTGGATCACCAACGGATGCAACCCTCAAATAGCTTTGCTACCATGTAGGAATTTACAGGGTAAGTTCTTCAGATAGAACACCAAAGGACACTGCTCGCAAACAAATCACAGATCAATACACCAATATTCTTGATGTGGTTAAAACCTTCAAAGAGGGAAACAATCCACGACCTGAGCCAATGCGGCCACTTCATGCAATTTATTAATAAAAGAAAGAAAATTTACATAAGCTTCTCTCTTGAACGGTCACCTTACAAATGACCCTCCATGATCTTTAAATAGAGATCATGGACCAATCGGGTGTTAAGCCATGGATCAAGTGTCAGTAATACCGAGGAGAGAATGAACCGTCGAATCACTTCATGTCTAGAACATATCGTGACCGTCAGATTGTAAGTTACAAAATTACATAGCAAAGAAACACACTTTACGTAACTCTACACTAGACCAAGTTATACTTAACTATTTCCTATGTGTCAGAATATCCTAACACCTTATTCTTGACTGCGACTCCCTCTTGTTTATGACTGTGGCTCCTACTGCGTCTACCTCACTTGACTGCGGCTCCTCTTCCTCTTGACTGCGTCTCCTCTTCCTCTTGACGGTAGTTGCTCCTTCACTGTGGCTCACTGCGGCTCCCTTACTCCATGCAAAATCTCAGAACCATTCGAATTTTTTTTCATATGATTTTCATTGACCCTTCATGGGTATATATAGTGGTGAGTGTTCTCATATTGAGCCGACGTGTAAGTGTGAATAGTCATGTCTTTTTCCACGCCGACATGACCTCCATTTATTTAATATATTCATTTTGTTTGGAGCTGATGTTAGCATCTCTTTATTGTTTAGCTAGCAGACTTCTTGTGCTTGTTCTTGAGGCATTGATCCTGGGCTTGGAGGTCTGGTACACTTGTTGAAGACTTGTATACATTTACATGGACTCATGCCACGATCCTTTGACATAGAAATAAATCCTAAAGTCATGAAGAAGAAGAAGTCTTTCACCTAGTGACACTTCTTGCTCATGAAACCCATGTAGCAAGATTACAAAAATAATTTATTTCTTTTATTACATCAAATACAGAGATCATGTCATTATGAAAACTGAACCTAGTTATACTTTCTTCAATAGGAACGTGAGAATCCTAAAATTCTGCATCCAAGGGAACAAAAGTCTATTCAATAGATATCCATTAAACATTGAAATCATCATGCATATATAGAAAATACTGTTGGAACTGAAAATCTATTCCAACCAAATGAAATATAAAAGACATAATACAAATGTGTGAAATACACTATGTAACGACATGAAATAAAAAGGGAATAGGGTTAGAGATACTATACAAAACGATCCCTTATGGCATCAAATGTCATCAACATGGTGCATACTGAGTATCTGCCGACTCTCTGACAAGTCTGTGTGCTGCTTTTCAGATGTGCCATGCTGAATTCTGAAAATGCTAGGACTGTGACTCATCCGAATATTGAGCTGCTATAGGGCTTCTTATGCATCAAACTTCTTCCTTTTTCTTTTCTTCTGTCTTTTACTTCTCTTCCCAGTGGGTTGTGATATCAATAATGAGACTATTGTACATATCTTGTCCTGATTTTGAGAATTCCTGGATGAAGGATCTGAAGAATCTGGAGTATGCGCAATCTTATTCTATATGTACTCAGTCAAAGGTGACACATAAGCCTGACCATTCTTAGCTTCCTTTTCAATTTTGGTACTTCTAGCTAACCTGTATTGAGTGGGGCAAGTAAGCTTCTGGTAATGAGATGAGAACTGCTCTGGTGGATCAGGAGGCTTATGATTTGTTGTAGACTATTAGTTTCTTTCATTATTTGATCCATGCTAAAGTTTTTGTACTTGTATCTTTTCCATTATTTATAGTTTATTCTAAAAAGTGATCTTTTCAATTCTCATGGCACCCATCTGATTTGAGTGTTAAAGCTTCATAGTATTGATTTCTTTGGTATGGCTTTCCTCCATGGTCAACAACTTATTCTGGAGACACATTTGACCAACTTCCATATTTTTTATTACTTGACATGATCTGTTTTTATGGCAATCAAATGATTCTGCGTACTAGATTTCATAGCCTCCATCTCTTGAGCACACTTTTCCTCCATGGTAGCCATTTGATTAGAGTGATCAGTTTTCATGATCTTTACCTCCTCATCATGGCTTTCCTCTATAGTTGACAACCTTTTTTAAAAACCGATTTTCATGTCTTTTATTACTTTATCATAATTTACTTGAATGGAATTCATTTCTTCTTTGTGATTAGCTACCATAGTGATCAAATTGTTTTGCATGTCGGCCACTTGATCAAAGTGATTGACCTTCATGCTTTCTAGCTCCTCATCACGTTTTTCTAATTTGGTGAACAAGGTTTTTATATCCCTAGAATGATCTGCCATCAATTTCTCTTGATTAAGTTCTCATGGCACCCATCTGATCTGAGTGTTAAAGCTTCATAGTATTGATTTCTTTGGTATGGCTTTCCTCCATGGTCAACAACTTATTTTGGAGACACATTTGACCAACTTCCATATTTTTTATTTTTTGACATGATCTGTTTTTATGGCAATCAAATGATTCTGCGTACTAGATTTCATAGCCTCGATCTCTTGAGCACACTTTTCCTCCATGGTAGCCATTTGATTAGAGTGATTAGTTTTCATGATCTTTACCTCCTCATCATGGCTTTCCTCTATAGTTGACAACCTTTTTTAAAAACCGATTTTCATGTCTTTTATTACTTTATCATAATTTACTTGAATGGAACTCATTTCTTCTTTGTGATTAGCTACCATAGTGATCAAATTGTTTTGCATGTCGGCCACTCGATCGAAGTGATTGACCTTCATTCTTTCTAGCTCGTCATCACGTTTTTCTAATTTGGTGAACAAGGTTTTTATATCCCTAGAATGATTTGCCATCAATTTCTCTTGATTAAGTTCCATGGTTTTTATTATTTTAGTTAACTCATTGATAAGTTGCTTATCTTTTTCCTTTTCATTGTTGCTACCATCTCGAAAACTTATCCTTGCCTTTCCACTGTCGAGGATTTGTCTTGCAATGACACAAGTGAATTCATTATGAAATTTCTTGCAAGGTTTGCAATATGACACAATCTCTTGATGACCACTTTCAACTTTTTGCCCAGTACCAGAGGCACAAGGTGGGCTCCTTTGATTTCCATATTTATCTTCGAAGGCCTCAAAAATTGATTGTAAGGAGTCAAAAGTTTCATCAGATAAATTCCACAAGAAGATGACTTGCTTTAGGGGAAAGGGAAGCTGATGGATGTCAGAGAGAGAGAGAGAGAGATCCCTGTTCAAGAAAATAAGAGATCCATAAGAAGGGAGCTTCTAATATAAATTCTTGTAAAAAATGAAAGAAATGGAGTCGCCACTTGAACATGATTCTAGCTCTAAGATCCAAAAGTTAAAAACGAAAAAGTTAGTCAAGGATCAAGCAAATGGATATGAAGTAGAGCTTCCTGCCTAAAAAGAATGAGTGAATAAGTGGAGTCGCCACCCAAACAAGAAACCAACCTAAACGTCCAGGTGCAAAGAGTGTGAATGAACAAGATGATAATATTAGTGAAAGGAAAAATTATAAGGTGATGAGAAGATGAAGAATGATGGAAGATTAGAAGATTAGGAAGACTAATGAGAGTGTTGTCAACACCAAAGTCTAATAATTTGGTCCCCAACAACTGCGCTAGAAAACTTTGGGCCGCTTGACGGGCTAATGAATGGAAAAAATGATTATAGGATTATGAAGATTGTCGCAAACCCTGACAACGAGCAAACTTGTCATTGACAACAATGCTAGAAAATGTTGTTGCCCGTATTGTAAAGGTAACGCGCCAAGTCCAACGCTCAGGACTGGGGTTGTCACTTTGGTCCCTACCCACAATGTTCTAACTGTCTCCCAACAACAGACTATGGGGGGTAGTCCCTATGTAATGAGGCGAAGTAAGACTAACTTGTTTGGGAGACACAGTGGAATGGCCTAGCCAGTTGGTTGAAATTAAGCAAGATTATTGTTTAGATTTAAATTTTCTATTATGAGACCAATGCCTTAATGGAGTCACAAATTCTTTCTTTTTATAAAATGGAACCAAATGATTGGATGGACACCCGTTGCTTGAATGCTTTACTAACCTATATAATATGCAAGCCCTAGGACCTATGTAAGATGCAACGATCTTGATAAATTTTAATTAGATGCCTAGTCTAAATGTAACCTTTTCCCTAACTATTTTGAGGAGCAGTGCTCAAAATAAGTTTTGAATTGGAAGCCAAGAGGAAGCAGGCAATGGCCTGATTAATGATACATCCCCCCTGTGTTCCACTCAATCAGTGCCTCCGACGCTGCAGAGACTGTGGCTCTGATGACTGCAAGGGCACTATGTTAACTACTAGGAGAAACTGAATCTCTCAAGCTTCTGTGAAAAGGGTTGACCTATATTTCTATCAACCTAGCTTATGCTAGGTGAAGAGAACAAAGTTCCTTCTATAAATTAATTACTCCAAAAGATTTGGAATATCAAAATATCCATTAAGGATATAAATATTATATTAAATAAAATGAATAAGAATGAATGATGATTTACAAATGAGAACGAGAGGCTTGCTTATATAACAAGCAAGTGTCTCTTCATGAAGAGTCATGTCTTATTAGACATGCCTCTTCAACCTTAATTACTAGCTTAACTAATAATTAATTATGATTATTATCATTTACATTATATTTATATTATTTATATATTATATTCATTACATTTGCAGATGAAGAGAACATAAATTCGTGGTTATCCAAGGAGTAGTGGTTGAATAGATACCTATACACAGATGAAACCAAAGCCTTTTTTGGTTTCTTCCCTTAAGAATTGAATGAGTGGCTATCTATATTAGCAACAAGTCAGGGTATGTGGATACTTGACGACCCTATTGTGTGGACTCTAGAGCTGGTGAGGTGCCTGGAAGCTTTAGAAAACAATATCACGTAGGTCTTTGATCACTGAATTGATCGAATATTAGGAGGATTTGTCACTGAACTTGTGATTGACACTGCCATCAACTATAGTGAAGCTGAACGTAGATTTTTCAAGGGATCATTAGGTAAGTACTTAAAATGTATGAAAACCTGGATTAAGATATTATTGTGTGAAAAAAGGGTTATGCCATTACCTTGTTTGGAACTACACGAGGAAGAAAACCGTTTAGAAGGAATGAGGAATTAGGCTTAGAATACAGTACGTTGTTAGGATCTTCCTCCAGTGCCAACGAATGGACTATTCTGAGTACACCGCAAAGCATGCTGCAGATGGCAAGTCAAGGTATATGAAGGTTAAAGTGCCTAATCTCGTAGGCTAACATGTCGATAATGGATTCTCAGCATAGGTACTAGTACATCGTGTCCCTCCTACCACATCTAAGATTACCATTATAGTAGAAAAATATAGGAATGTAAGCAGAGGTTGTGGATATCATGATGAGGTTGGAAGCCTTGCTAGTACATGATATGAATGTAGGAGTACAAAAAATTCAGTCACAACTAGAAAGTTTGCACATGGAGTTACAAAGTTTGAAGATAGGAAAGGATTCTCAGTTTGAGGCATGGACTGAAGTCTGGTGTATAAAATGTAAAGGCAAGGAACATGATAAGGATCACTACCATGTTTATCATAATTATTTGATTCGAGGAGATCTTTTTCCTTTGAAAATTGAGAATATTACGGGACTAAGCTCAGGAATACCATTATAGTACGCTATCTGCTAGATAGCTAGAATTCATGCGACGGATAATTGTCACCTTTTGAAAAAAATTGTACAGACACCGCAAGAATTGTTTTATACCTTTTTTAAATCGGTTGGACATGATGAGAGAAACTAGCAAAGTTACGAACTGATGATTGAAAGGACCCTTGCCTATCAAATGTGTGTAAAAAATTGTCCTCTGGATTAGGGCGCGGGTGCAACACGCAGAGGATTTCAAGGTCGTGGAAGAGGAAGAGGAGAAAGGGATGGTAGAGGTCGTGGACAAATAATTTGTTACAACTGTGGTGAAGCAGGTCATTTTGCACACAACTATCAGAATCCAACACATCGATCTTGTCAAAATTGCAGACAATTTGATTATGTGATAGAATATTTTCTAGTGTTGATAGTTAAGATATAGGAGAAAAAGATGCAACAACCTACGTAAAACATTTAGATGATGTGGGTGAAGCCTCACGAAAATATCACAGTATTAATATCGTAACACGCAGTGGTATGGCTAGAGGAGAAGATAGAGGAAAGTAGCCAGAGACCGAAGGATGGGTGCGCAAGGTTGCTGAAAAGGAAATCAGGTTTTACCTCAACCGAGCTAAATAAACTTTTATGGAGGCCAAGAAGAATTTGGTTGAAGCTTTTATGTTAGGGAGTCAAGAGAAATCAATTAGAAACATTGTAGTGTAGGACGTGGATCCCTTGCTATAATCCACTTTTGTAAAATCTTCTATGAAGATGTTGAGGGATAAGAATGTAGTGGAAGGGCTTTAGGAGATAATCGACAATTGTATGATAAAAATTAATATTCCTTCAGAACAACCCGTTGTGAGGAAATTGGGTAAACATAAGAAGTCAACAGGGCATGAGATGAGGTTGACTATGTAGATTGGAGAATATTAAATGGGTCGAGTCGTCCTAGATTTGGGTTCTGACGTGAACGTACTACCTAAACAGAAATGGGAGAGGATGGGGAGGCCTGCACTACAATGGTGTCCTATACAACTGTGCATGGCCAATCAGCAAAATATCATTCTTATTAGGCGCTTGTAAGGGGTAACAGTAGACATTGAAGGAGCAAATGCTCTAGCCAATTTTAAGGTAATTGAAATAGTGAATGACAACAATCGTTATGCTACACTACTAGGAATTGATAGGGCCTTTAACATGGATGCAGTAATTATTTTGAAGAAGTCAAGAATGATGTTGGAGAAGAAGGAACTTATGGTTATTGTGCCACTGGATACTGATGAAGTAGTGCAGTACACTGAACTGGTCCATGACTATGGGGAGGAAGATGACTTAGATCAAATATAAAATATTACTACATGTGATGAATATTGGATCAATCCCACTGCAAATGGGCAAATCACATGGGATAGGGACAACTCATGTACCTCAGATTCATATGAAGAGATCAAACACTTGGAGAATAGATTACATGAAGTATCTACGATATGTTTCATTATGATGAAAAATTCGCTATGGTGCGTATCAACAGAGGTAAGGAATCTCCCGAATTATGATGGATTAAATGATGTTAATTTATTTTTGGATGAGTTTGAAAGGGAGGTGCCTGAGGAACATCGATTCCAGGTTCTTGATCTCGAACTGCACACTACGCCTTCCTATTGGTGGGGTACGCATAAGGATAGCTTCACTGTTTGGAAGGAATACAGGCGAATGATGATTCTAAGGTTCGGTTATGCTAATACCCATATGACTGAAAAATACAGTGGAAATGATGATCCATGTGAGCATTTGGTGTAGTGGACTAAAGCATGGGGCAAAGAACCACAACAGGAATGGGCGCATATCTTCTGTCACACCTTAGATACTATTCCAATGAATCGGTACTTGGAAACAGAGCTACGCCATGGGACAACCAAATGTGCTATCTTGAGGGAAAGTTTCTTATTAATATTTAGGTTTGAGGATGGATTTGAGTGCATTGATGAAGTGCTCCAATAAATTAAGGCTACTATCTTTAGAACGCATCTAGGGCCAGTAGAATGGGTTCGACAGAACTGGAGTATGCGTTGGAGTGCTACAATGTGATTGCATAGGAAGAAGAAGGAGTTCTATGAAAAAAATCAACAATCCAGAGTTTGAAGGAAAGTGTGAGGTTGAAGGTCCTAAAGCAGCAAACCCTGATCTATCAGAACCTTTGAAGATCGAGAAGGTAAACATTGGGTCTGACGCACAACCTAAGTTTGCAAACATAGGCAATTATTGGGATGAAGATATAGTTGATAAAGTTGTGGAGCTATTGTGCGAGTACTAGGACTTGTTTCCCACCAAGTTCTCAGGCCTAAAAGGAATAGTAGGGGATCTGGGGGTTATGAAGATCACTTTAAATCCCAATGCGAAGCTCGTAAAACAAAGACCCTACAACATAAATCTGAAGTATAAGGAGAAGATGCACAAAGAGTTAGACAAAATGTTGGAAGTTGGAATTATTGAGCCAGTAGAAGAATCTGATTGGGTGAACCCTATGGTTTTTGAAAAGAAGAAGCAGCAGGGTGAAATCAAAATATACATATACTTGAGAAAGCTCAATGATGCATGCATTCATGACCCATTTCCAACACCATTTATAGATGAAGCTTTGGAGGATGTTGGAGGATAGTATGCTTATTCGTTCACTGATGGGTTCTTAGGGTACCATCAGATTAAGATCATGCCAAAGGGTCACAACAAGACAACCTTTGGGATGGAGTGGGGATGCTTCCAGTACACAGTGATGCCATTCAGACTAAAAAATTCACTCATGATATTTTCTAGGGTTGTAATTGTAGCATTCAAATTGTAGGAATTTACAGGGTAAGTTCCTCAGACAGAACACCAAAAGGACACCGCTCACAAATAGATCACAGATCAATACACCAGTATTTTGACGTGGTTAAAACCCTCAGAGAGGGAAACAGTCCACGGCCTGCGCCAACGTGGCTACTACAGGCAATTTATTAATAAAAGAATGAAAATTTACATAAGCTTCTCTCATGCACGGTTAACCTACAAATGACCCTCCATGCGCTTTAAATAGAATTCATGAACCAATCGGGTGTCAAGCCACGGATCAAGTGTCGGTAATACCGAGGAGAGAATGAACCGTCGGATCACTACATATCGTGACCGTCGGATTGTAAGTTACAAAATGTACAACGGTAAAGAAACACACTTTACCTAACTCTATACCTAACTCTATACTAGACCAAGTTGAACTTAACTATTTCCTATGTGTCAGAATATCCTAACACAAATAATTCGTCAATAAATTCTTAGAAGTGTATTTTGATGTCTAGACTATGTTTGGATTGGTAAAGTGCCACGTTGCAAGTCTGTGCGTTATGTTGGATACTTATCGCAGATACCAAATTGCTCTAAACTTGAAGAAATGTATCTTTTGTGTGCCCTATGGGATATTGATAGGCCATGTGGTATGTAAGCAAGGACTAATAGTAGACCCTGTAAAGATAGCAGTGATTGTCAATTTAGAAGCTCCAAAGAATGTAAAATAGTTGCGCGCAACGTTGGGCCACACCAGCTACTATAGAAATTTTATCAAGGATTATGCACAAATAATTGTGTCGATAAACAAATCACTGAAGAAAGACGCGGCTTTCTGCTGGGATTACGAGTGTCAGTGAAGTGTAGATGTATTAAAGGAAAAGATGGTGATTGCACCCATTTTGGTATTCCCAGACTAGAAGAAATAATTTCATGTTCACGTGGATGCATCTTGTATTATGATGGGTGCGGTATTGACCCATCCAGGCGAACGTGAGATAGATCACCCTATAGCCTTCGTGAGCAGGAAACTTTCAAAGGCTGAGAAGAACTATTCAACTATAGAGCGTCAAGGATTGGCGATGGTCTACGCAATGTAGAAATTTTGGCACCACCTATTAGGTGCACATTTCAAAATGTATACAAATCACTCCACTCTTAAGTACTTACTCAACAAGCCTATGTTGGGGGAGGGGAGATTTGTAGGTGGTTATTGTTGTTTCAGGAATATGGCTTTGAGGTGATTGTCAAGCCTAGATGATTGAATGTAGGTCCAAATCATCTATCTAGAATTGAGACAAATGAAGAACCTACTAATTTGGAGAAAGAATTACCAGATGCGCAGTTCTTCATTGTACACAGTGTAGATGATCATTTTGCTGATGTAATCTAGTTTTTGACTAATGGAACAGCCCCAAAAGAATACTCTACATAGTAGAAAAAAGAGTTGGTGGTCCACGCTGCTGAATGTTTTGTGATTGTCGGTCACTTATATGAGATGGGCACTCATGAAATATTGTGCTAATATGTTCTAGAGTTCAAATGCTCTAGCATCCTTAGCGAAGCACATGGAGGAGTGGTGGGAGGAAATTGTGTAGGAAGAGAAAATGCGCAGAAGATTTTGCACGCAGGATTATGGTTTCCAATAGTGCATAAGGATTCGAAGGCATATTGTAGGGCATGCTATGCATTTCAAAGGATGGAAAAGACATCACGAAGGGATGAATTTCCTTTAAATCCTCATATTTCATTATAGGTGTTTGATAAATGGGCGATTGACTTTGTGGGTCCAATACAACTACCAAGGAAAAAGACAAGCGCGCGTTACATTGTTACTGTGACAGATTATTTGATAAGATGGCCAGAAGCACAACTGGTGAAGGAATGTAGCACTGCTACAGCCACAAAGTTCCTTTTTTAGTATGTCTTGATAAGGTTTGGGTGTCCAATGATATTAATGAGTGATAGGGTCACACACTTTTTAAATGAAACTATTTCTACGATGCTCGAATAATTTCAGGTTTATCATCAAAAGAGTATGCCCTATCATCCTTAGGAAAATGGTACGGTGGAAGCATTCAATAAAATTCTAGAAAACGCATTGACAAAGGTTTGAAACGCATAGAGTAATGATTGGGATGTGTGCATACTAGTGGTCCTATGGGCATATAGGATGACATGTAAGAAATTAACAGGACAAACTCTACTTAGGTTGGTCTATGTGATAGAGCTTGTGATGCCCATGGAGTATATTGTGCCAATTTTGTGAATTACAGCATTGACTAATATGGTGGATCGTGAGACTATGGAGGAGCACCTCATGTAGTTGATGGAATTATAAGAAGATATATTTCTTGTAGGATTTCACCAACAGGTGCAAAAGGAGCATGAGAAGGCCTGGCATGATTGACATATTAAGTTGCACACGTTCAAGGTGAATGACTTGGTCCCACTTTATGACAGTAAATTTACAAAGTTTCCTGGGAAGTTTCAAATGCATTGGCTGGGACTCTATGTAGTAAATTAAATTACAAATGGTGGCGTTGTTCAACTCGTGAAGCTAAATGGGGAATTATTTCTGGGAAAAGTAAATGGAAGTCGATTGAAATTGTATCAAGGGGATCCTGCCCCTGTGCAATGACTACATGATGGCTAGACAGTCTTAGTACTCCATGTAGCTACATGGAAGTACGATACTATAAATTGCACTGCCCGAAGAATGGGAAAATGAAGTAAGGGGGTTGCACGAGGGAAGCAAGAAGTTGACCAGAAGGAGTTGCACCATGGAGGATGGTGATGTGCAACAAGGTCTAAAAATAAACATTCGATGCACTGTAGCTGATTGGATGGAAAAAATCTTGTTAGGAGGAGTAGGTAGGCTACATTTATGGCAAAAATATTTATAAATCTACCACCAAAGATGTATTTATGATCGGAAATTGGAGGGAATGGTCATATTTGAATTTTAAACCACCTATAAATCTAGAATGTTGTCTAGAATTACAACACTTTGCTTTCAGAGAATTTGCTGCTAGAAAGATTTGTGTATGTCTAAGAAGGATTGGGGGGAACTTCTTTCATAGTTGGATTTCACAAACTTGCTTGATTGGACCCATAAGGAATCCTTGAGAAAATTATTGACCCCGCAGAAGTCGAAAGTTCTGAAGTCATTGTCTCTGAAGCTGTAGCCCCTAAAATTGTGTTGGAAATAGAAGCTACATTGTCTATGCCTATGGCACCAACATCTCCTAGGCCTAAACCATCCACTACTAAGGAGAAATAGAAGAAACCACCGGCTGTTCCAGTGAGGTAGTCATCAAGGAAGATCTCTACGGAGGTTTGACAGAAAGGGAAGATGGACAAGTCGAAACAACCACGCGAACCCCTGGATCTTAACGTAGAGGAGCTTCGTGAAGGGTTTGAAGAGTTGGATACCAAGGAGGGAGATCATATCACTAGTCTCCTAAAGTATATCCCTCCGCGAAAGGGAAAAGAGAAGGTACCCAAGCATCCTGATCAGGATAAATTCACAATCTTTACACTGCTATTGCTGGAGAAAGTGCCATTTAAAGGCACGCTCTTAGGGTGCATTCCCAAACTCAAAATGAAGGATTGCGATTTATCTGATCTCAAGAAATTCCCACATTTGGCAATAAAAAAAATATTTGGCAAAGATATACTATGAGGAGACCAAATTCATGCGACTGGAACCCATGAAGTGAGTTGCAGGGGTTGAAAAGGCTGGGTTGCTAAATACGTTATGTGTACTGCATTTTAGCAAAACCACTATTAACATGACATCCATAAAAAAATTGCTTACACTAGTTCATAATGGTTGGCTTTGGTTGGGAGAGCCCATCCCCATCATAGATATGTTGATCCACCGTATCACCTGGTTTCTCTACCAAGGGATGGATCCAGTTGAGGAGTTCAAAGGCAAGAATAAAGGAAAACATCTCATAGATAGAATGAAGAACGAGTTGGCTTAGTAAAGAAGTCGCGCGGATACTCTATTCGTTCCATCATAGACAAAGTGGTGTAGTTTTCTTCCCAGATTTTGGTTTGGAAGGTCATGAGAAAGTGCCACACGGATGAGGTGTCAGCGCCGGTCATTTCATTGGATACATAATGTGTGAAGGGTGTGCAATACAACTGGGCATAATATCTATGTAAGGAGTTTCTATTGAATTGTTGTGAAGCATAGGATGGCAACAAGACATTCCACTATGCTTGACTACTATTGTTATTTTCCCTAGTTATGTGTAGACTTCCAGAAGAAAGTGAGTTCCCTCCATAAGGTGTGAATTTACTAGAGCCTCCAAAGTCTGCTTCATTATGGGCAACAAAGGATTCGGAGAGGATCTAGAGACGAATATATCTTGGGTGCTGGTTGAGATGGACCTCTGCATGGTGATAAGCCAGAGGTTGAGTCTCTCACTTACACTATTTGAGTAGTTAGAGGCCTACGAGGACTTTAAAGAAGATTTTCACAACGTATCCATACACACAGGATGAGATCCTAAGAAAGTATGGTACAAGTTTCCATACTAGTTACTGATGCAAATGTAAAAGAAACCATGGGAAAATCGCTAAGGGAGTGGCTACACCACACATATCTCGGCGCGGGAACAAGAAAAAGTAGATAAATCTCCTCTGTGCAGAAGCAAAAGGAAAATGAGAAGGTTACTGCTTGAGAGAAAGAAGAACAAAAAAAGAAGGAAGTTGCTACTAGGGCAATTGCTGCTAAGGTAGCTATTGATAAGGAGCACACTTTGAAGGATGCCACATTAGAGGTTTAGGAGTCTTCTTCTAAACATACTATGAATAATGAAGGGTTTGAGAAGGAAGTAGTTGGTGGTGAGGAGTAGATCACTCATTTCAGAATCAAAAAGCGCCAAAAGGAGATGATTTCTAGACCCAGGAAGAAGTAGAAATTGGACAAGAACGTCCATGTAGATCCAATGGTCCTCACTAAAGGGGGATTGGATTAGATCAGAGACGAGGTCCGTGATACAACAACAAAGATTTGGACACAATTTTAACAACAATACGAATAGGAACTAGGGAATCTGCAGAAGGATCTGTGCGACTTGCAGATTCAAATAGGTCGACTTCAGGTGAGTGTGGGATAGGCGAGTGAGATTCAAGTGATCCTGCAACAAGAAAGCACGGCTGTGCTCGAAACATATAGGAATTTGGACCTCATATTCATTCCATTAGTAGAGGGATCACTATACACAAAGGCAAATGAACCAAACTCCCATCTCGAACAGATCATGGATGTGGGTGTCAACTTAGCCATGCTACCTATTAAGACCCTCCATGCACTTCATCATGGGGTATCAAACAACCTGAGGATTAGGGACCAATGCACACTATCAATTATGAGCAAGGTAAAGATGAAAAATGATTATATTTTCATAGAAAAGGCTCAGAAGCTAAAGGAAAAGGAAGAACTGGCCACACAAAACCAGAGCTTGGAGGCAACAATTTCGCAAGCATGTAAGACGATGCCAGAATTTCACATTCTAGAAGATGTAGCAGCAATAACGAATATTCGGAAGTTGGATGCCACAGTAAGAGAAATGAAGGATCATATCGACTGAGTAAAATTTGAGTTCCAAATGAAAATCTCAGAGCTCTAGTTGAAATTACAGCTAACCACTCTGCCAAAAGTCCAAGAGCAGCATAGAGCAACCATCAGGGAGGGCATGACCACTTTGGATGCAGCAGTCATAGGTTGCAAACTTGATCTTCTAGTAGGAAATGGAACTATGGATGACTCTACAGGAGAGCCCAAACCTACAAAAACTTGGCATAGATATCCAGGAGATGCAACAAACTTTTAATGAACTGAGCATGACTCTGCGGACTTTGGTGCCAGTCCATCACTTGGCTCACTTGATAAAAGGAAAGCAACTTCAAACATAGATTGAGGAGCTACAAAGGAAATAGGTTGTTTTAAAGGCCAGAATACAACTATGGATAGAGGAAGCCAACTAGATTACTTTGTCAATCCAAGAGAAGTCGAATACACTTGAGCAGACACAAAGGATGATGGGCCTCGTGATGGAAGGCCCGACTACTAAAAAGTTGGTAGAGTAAGTGTAGTATGTTGTGGTGCAGGATTCTACTAACAAAGAGGTGTTGAAGGTGGAGTTCAACGACCTCCACAATAATATAGACGTGCTATATGAGTGACTCAAGGGTGAGTCACTCAATTTGTGTTGGGGGCCTATTGGGATGAGGTCCATGGGATCAATTTCGTTAAGTTTTGGGAAAATTTTGTAATATATTTTGTAATGAATGTAAAGTCTCCGTGAAATGTGAAAGTAGAGCGTGAAGCTAGTAGAAGTTAAAATGGATTTAGTCCCTTAGTTGGGTAGGTTATAGAGTTGTTTTAAGACCGTCCCATCATTTGCAGACCATAGTATTGTAAAGAAAATGTTATAAATAAATGAGTTATAGTGAGTCTAAGTATGACTGAAATATAGAAGAATCATTGTAAGGGAAATGTGATAAGGTAGGAAAAGTTTGTTTCATGTACTTAGGCGAAAGGGGAAGGGTCTTGCGGCTGAGTGCATGGAGACCTTGGTAAGTCTGCAGGCTGAGTACATGGGTCCCTGTCGCTAAGTGCAGATGGATAAGAAGTTTGTAATTGAACACTTACACTTAATAAAGACTATTTGGGCCAAAATTGATGTGTTTGTGTCATATTATTTACTTCTGCTAAGTTCATGTATCTTCGCTTTGTGATATATTCTTTATGAATGAATGCTTGTTTACTACACAAAAGTGGTAGATCTATAATATTTATGTATGATAGATACAATTAGATACCTTTGCGAAGATCTGGAAGTTGTTTATATAGATTTTTAGTAGTTATCTATTTAGAAGGATTAGAGCTGCACGAAGGTAGATATAAGCCATAGGAACTTGAGGAGACCATCACATAAGCCTCTAGATGTGGAAACCTAGTTCTACGATTCCCCAAAACTGCTTCGGTTGAGACTGCAACCTGTACTACATGGATTGTTGCCAAAAGGGCCATCATTTATGGTTTTGTTGGTTGCCGCAAATAACGTTGAGCCTGGGTCAGGCCCCATCAAGCCAACACTTCAGATCTTACCTTATTAGGCTCACTTCAACTTTCCCCTAATGCAACCTGTATCAAGAGTACATAACCCAGAACCCCTTAGTCAAATTGCAATCAAATATATAAATGTCTTCCCCAATAACATACAACATAGAGGAGAAACTATCTTTATAATCTTCTCTCAACTTTTCTTCTTCTCTCTAGGAAATTGCAAGCTCCTTTATACTCGCATAGATCCATGCATGGAATTCCTACTCACTTTCTTAGAAGCACAATAGATACCACCTCCACATGATAAAGAAATGTACTACAATATCTTTAACTCCCACCTGTATGTTGATTGGTAGCTATGATATCCCACCTCTGTGTGGTGAAGAACTACTCTTGGTATCAATTCTAATAACACCTTTGTGTCATGAAGAGATTCACCTAGTATTAATATATATTGAGATACCACTTTTCATGACCTTCCGGTCTCTTATGGTTATAAGGCACCTTTTTGGACACATCCCAACCCCTTGAGCTTGCAAAATCAACATGTTTCACAAATTCCTAGTGTAATGCAACATTAATCCACCTGAACTATGCCTCGTAACAAGCCTACTTATATAGTCTCTATATACTTAGTTACCTAGAGGAACAACATAACCATTCAATATAGTGCTAGTAATGTTATTTCCACTTCTACTTTAGTTAGCCTTTATTTTCAGCCATACATGAGAATTATATGAAAAATATTAAACAAACAGTAATATCACCATATACATGCACAAGATATAGGAAATGGCCCTCAAACACTCTCCTTTTTAAATGAATCACAATAAATCAATCCTTCGAGACAAAGTCTTAGTCTACATAAAGTACATAGCCCAAACCCATACAAAAATACAAGGAAAAACATGTCCATCTAAATTACCTTTCTAGAGTCACCCTAGCACCCATCCGAGTTCATATCCTAGTCTAGTTCCTTCCTTGCTCATTTTTTCATGACAATAGACCATCAAGATACCTCATGCTCATCTCAGCCCCTCTTCATACTTCATTACTTATCTTGTGAATCATGTTCATTCGACTATAAGTTGCATGACTCCCTAACTTGTTGGTTTTCTTGCTTCACTCCTTTGTGTGTAATATATATGACACAAAGTCAACTCCTCACTCACGTCCCTTTGCCTCATCATTGGGTCCACTTGTCCCATGTTTCATGCACCTCGAGTTGGGCAGAATCTTGTCATTCTACCCTCACATGCATGCAACCACTCATTACATCTTCTTAACTATTCTATCCATTGGTTGGTCCCTTCATCATTCAATCCTTCCTCATCTTCGACCGACACACTATTTGGCTAAACATGTCCTCTTAACTCACTTGTCCAGCACTTTGCAAGTTATACCACTACTCAACCGTATAGTGCCTTGGGCTAACATAGGCATTTGATTAAATGCCACTCAACCAACACATCTCAAGGGCATGTTGTGTCGCGCCTTGGGGCACCCATTCCATCAACTACATGATTCTCATCTCAACTTTCAGCGATCATTCGTGAGAGTTGGGTGCTTGGTCATGCCGCATCCCCCATTCCACCAATCCATCCATATGTTCTTGATTGAAACCCCCAGTTTCAGTTTTTCGACACCTTATGTTGGTGTGCCCTCACCCAACATCCACTTTCATCACATTTACTATGATATCTTGGTCATAAATTGTATGATGGGGATGTGACCTATGGTGTGAGCCTGAGTTAATGGTGTGCCCAAATATAGGGCCTAACGCAAAAAAATAGAATAAATATTTGTTTCACCATAGGCAGCCACAACATTTCCACCCAACTATAAGTAATCTACTATAGTCTTTCACCAATCCAAGCATACTTGAACAACCATCTTTTAAATGTGAGACAACGTTGTTGTCACCTAGAAACAAGTCATCTAAGACAAATTTTCTACAAATATTAGCAAGGAATAACATTTTAACATATTTTACTCCCCTTTCACCTCATTTTCCACCTCCACTAGAAGCCCAAGAAGTTGTTGGGATAAATCTAGTTTTACCACTAAAAGTCATTAGGATAAATCTAATTTTTTAACATAATAGGGGAAATGCAGATATTATCCCTAAAAGTTGAGCTATTAGTACAAAAAGTACCCACAGAAGTTCCATAGCTCTACAAAATTTTACATTTTTTTACTATTTAACATAGTTTTACAAAAAAGAGGATAAGATTTTGAAGGGGAAGGGGGGGAGTCGTGTGGGATTCCAAGTATTGGGGTCCTTCCAAATGTTTTCCTTTTTTTCATTCTTCCCTTTTCTTTTTAGAATTTTCAATTTTTTTTTTTCTATTTTGAATTACTTTACTATTTGTATTTTTCATTATTATTGTTTTGTTTTTATTTTTATTTTCGCAAAGTTCACTCTAAACCTTTTCACTAAAAAATTAAATTTCTTTCACTATATTTTTTCGAGAACATTTTTTTTAATTTATTTTTCTTTTATATTTGATTTTTTATTTATTATTACTAAAGCTAATTTTTGAACAATTATTTTATTAATTGCATTTTCCTTTTCTAATTATTTTAAATTAAATTCTTTTCATCCTTTTTCTTTTGATTGGGTGGTTGCTTTAAAGATTTTGTTAGCTGGGGAAAGAGAAGGGCCAAAGAGAAATTCCAATTGTGCTCCCTTCAAATGTTGTCTTTTTTATATGTTTTTTTTCTCTTTTTTCATTTTTTCTATTTTAAATTTATTTTTATTTTTATTTAAAGAAAGGCTCCTTTAAAATTAGCTTTATATCTTCTCTTGAAATAATATCATGTGATTTTTTCAAAAAAAAATTGTTTTTTGAATGCTTGTTTTAGATTTTATATTATACAGGAGAGGAATTTTTTTCCTTTTTGATTTCTTTTTTTTGAGGTAAACACCAATAGGGGATTTGAGTGATCTTTTCACATGGAATGCCTTAACAAAACACCTATTCACCATCTATGCAGGGCCTCATGGGCCCATTTTAATTAAATTTTAATTATTTTTTCTTTGATTTGGTTGTTGCTTAGAAGGTTTTGGTCACAAAGGTAATGGTTGTCAAAGCCATGATTTCAAAAAGTCATAATTTTAAATTTTGAAAGAAGATGTGATTCTAGGAGTTCTAATTCTTGATTTTGGAGTTGATTTTAGGGTTTTGCTTTGCAAGTTGTTAGTATGGAAATTTCTAGAAGGTGTACCAAAAGTCTCCACTTTAGCTATTGGTGAAAAATATCCCTAACAACCATGGAAATAAAAATAAAAGTTGTTAATGTGCTTCATATATGTAAAAACACTATTAGAAACACTACAAAATATGATACGCAAATAATGAAAAATACATAACAACTGTAAGACAATAAAACCAAATGGAAATGAAATGGTTTTTATTATTATAAAATATTACACTTGTTAGAACAGAATGTATACTTGGGTCTAAAGCATCCCCCTCCATGAGATGAGTTCTTTTGTTCCCTATGCTTATTTTGTTAATCTCTCTGTCATAGGTTGCAATGATCAAAATGGATAGTGAATATGTGAACTCGGTGTGGAAGCTCAAGAGCCATAAGACAATATTGACGAAGGTGAAATGGTCATGTCTGTGGACTGAGGAAACACCTCTCTATTTATAATAAAATGCTAGGATAGTTCTAGGTCTAGTGAAATAATAAAATATTCTTATATCACATCAAGATATAATCATTCAAAGTATTTTATTTTATTTGAGAGAGGAAAATATTCTTGAAATGGTCAAAAATCATTATTTAGTGAACTAGCTCAAAAAATAATGATATATTGAGTTAATTAAGAAAAATGGTTAAAGAAATTAATAAATAAAAGTGATTTATTAATTACATTAAGGAGATATGGTCAAGAAGATTTAGAAATAATTATTAATAATGATTTAATAATTATTGCATATGAGAGTTATGTAATAATTAAGAATAATAAATAAATAATGACTTATTTAATTATTCCTATGGATGAACATTTTTTTTTTTAATTATTTTCACTAAATGGTAAATATGAAAATAATATGGAATTAATTAAATAATTTTTTGGGTTATCATCAAGTGGGTAAAGAAAATAATTTAGGAAAAGTGGATCTTTAAATCATTTCCTAAGGTGAAAGTGGGTTTCTATATGTAAAACACATACTGCATGGTGTACTTTGATCATGTTAGTGGAAAATGGCTAGGTGATCACTTTTTAGGTTATAATAGATTTCCCCCAAATGTATGAGTGTGAGGAGCACATCGTATGGATGAAATACATTGTAGATTCACTTTCATGAGACATTGAAGGGTAGTCATAGAAAGAGAGAGAGTGTGTGTGTATGTTGTAGTGGAGGGAAGAACTGAAACCATAGGAGGAAAGACCTACCTTTTATATGAGAAGTCTCCTTTATGGTGTGTACATGATCTCAATGAGGCAAGGGAGGTATACACATACCCACCGAGATAAACTAGTACAAAGAGTAATGGCATGCCCGACATGCATGTCTGAGCAACATAATATTTTATACATAGTGTGCTGGCATCAATGGCCAAAAATGATAAAATGATACAAGGAGCCCCACATACATGTGTTCCTCAAAGATAGAGGATAGGACTGATACAATGAATAATGTTGAACTGAATACATAGGAAGAAATTCCCCTAAGTTGATATGAAAGAAGCCTTGCTAAATAGAAAAGGGCTCCGAAGATCTAAATGAACCATCTAAAGGAGGGAATCATGTTGTGGGCTCTTTGATCGGATGAAATTGGGCCAGTCAAATCTACAGAACATCATCTGAGGTTGGATCATGAAATTCTAACTGCTAGAAATGTGGGGGGTTACCTGAATGGAAACCCCCACATGAGTTCTAGAAGATCTCACACACACTCAGTGAATGTTGGGATAATTTGCTGAATCACTCGACCATCAAGTGTATGATTCTCAATCATGCGATAATAAGGCTTCACGAATTCCTTGATGTCATTGCTTTCAAAGCTGTCGAGGAGCTGAGATCTGTAAGGTAAATAAGGTAATCGTGGTATTTGAAGGGAGGCTTCAATCGTGTTGGCTTCTCAACATTTTCGGGGCCATGAATATGTTGCACCGCCACTTTATTGAAGACGTGTGCAACAACAGAGGAAGCTATAGAAGCCTCCACATCGGTGTCATATTCAATGCACATGAATGACTTTGCTCCCATTAATTCTACGGGTCTCCTCACCTCTGCACACTACTGCTGCGACGAATTCCCCCCTATATGGAATTTATGATGCACCATGGTGAAATGAGACCGACTCTGGTATTTTTGATATTTCTTGATCTGCCCTTCTCATCCAATTGCTCCACCTCCATTTCTTCCTCCTTCTCCTTAACTATTTGCTCATCTTCGACCCTTTCATTCTAATTCCTTGGTCCTCCTATTTCTAATATTTTCTCATCCTCTCCATTGCTTTGGTTGTTACAGTAAACAAATCCTCACATTTCTAATAAGCTTGCACCTTCTCCTAGGTTTTCACTGTGGACTCATGATCCATCATCCATTCCTGAAAGCCTATTATCTTTTTTTTTCCATGATTTTGAACCCCACAATTGCCTCTTCATCCTACCATTTTTTATTTGAGTTTCAGCCTTCTTTGCTCTTTGATTGGTGAATTAGGACTAGCCACTAAAAACCCTCTGAACATATCACAATTGAATTGAGTGAATGAATTGGTTTTTGTTAAATATCGCTGGTTTATATATACTTTTCTATTGTGCCAATTTGTATTTGAAATAATATTTGAATTTTAGGTCGGGTCAAGAGTTTCTTAGCGGGGCCATGGATGATATCTGTTATTCCCATTTAATCTATTTTAAATTTAGGAAAAAGAATTCAAATGGGTCAACTTTAACTAATTCTAAATTATAATATTTTTAAGGATATTATGTATTTAAAAATATAATATAGAGTATTTGAGAAGGTATTAAATAGAATAATAAATACAATATTGTTATTATAATGGAATATATTTATTGTATAGTTAAAAGGAAATAATATAATAATAAGTTATATTAGATAGGTAAAGATGAGTATTGATATCTATGCCCTAAATATAAAACAAAAGTTAAATTTGGTGGATTAATTGATTTACTTACTAATTTCATAAAATCAAGGTAAAAAGGTAGAGGCCTTGCTCTAAATGGGTTTTTGTAGATTAGATTGACATACTATTGCCCAAGTGCATACTCCAAACTAAGTTGAAAATGAAGATACCTAATAAGTTTTTCTATTTATATATCTAATAAAAAATCATAAATAAATTTATATAGATTTTTTTTGTAAGTTTCCAACTATCATTTAAATGTAAGCAAACCTCCAGAAAATAAATTTTTTTGTTATAACAACTATCCATATAGTCATGTTATCAAATTCTAATGTCATAACAAGTGTGAGTGATGAAAAATGTGGATTATTTTGACTTAAGGAAGAAGAATTTTGGAAAGAGCAATTTCATTTTCATAGGGTTTTCCACATTTGCTTCGTTGCACTTATTTTTTATAAAAATTCTTCATATATTATTATGAATGTTGGAAAACATTAACTAATGAGTGAATCCTTGAGCATAAAAGGAATTTCTAATTCAATTGTAGTTTTCATTCCACTTGAACATCTCATGTCATGTAAAATCCCTAGTTACTATCCAAACCCCATGTGATCTTGCTACATAGGCATAACCATCAACTAATTATAGCACTAGGAATACATCTAACCAAGATGTCATGATCAAACCCATGTTGAGCATTTTTCATTTTAGGCATGTTGACTCATCACCATCCAACTATATGTAGCCTACTATCACCGATCACATTTGAAAAAACATGGTCCAACATGAGAGCATGATATCATCCATCTTTGTTGACTCATTCTTTTATTAGGCATTCACATATTTTCAATGCAGTTATCATGGCTTTTCCTTGCCACATACAACACACAATATATCACATTGACAACCATATCATCTTGTACTAAAGTAGTCTATGTAACGTCTCATTGGTCATCTATCCTACTCCATGAGACACCCTTGGTTCTCCTAGCCTATGCCTTGTGAATTATCCTAATAATTTCATAAATCACCATGACATTGTCACCAAGGCTCCCATAGCAAATGGGCCCACCACGAAACTTTTTAAGTATTCCCAACATGCCTTATATTGTACCATCGTCAATGGCACCTCAAATGTGAATTTGCGTACTCCTTATATTAACCCCCACTTGAATTATTGATGTTGTCATCAAGAAGGCTCGGATGAAAGGGGTGTAGGAGGTGCAGAGAAACATCAACAATTTCCACATTTAAACATGGATCTAATACAATTTGTCATAGGGCTAGACTTTTCATTCCATTTGAGCATCCCAATCCACATAAAAATCCTAATTTCCATGTTGCATCAACATGACCTCGTTAATTGGTTATGACCATTAACCACTTATATTACCCACGATATACCTAATCAACATATCATGACCATATGGACTCCTTATGGTTAAAAGGTGACTTTGTGGGTGCACTACGACCCCTTAAGCATGTGTCACTAATGTGTTTCACAACTCCCTAGTGTAATGGCACATTACTCCTCCGAGACTATATCTCAAAATATACTTACTTATATAGTCTTTATTTTATTGGTTACTTAGAAGAACATCATAAAACTTTAATATGGTGCAAGTAAATATTATTGTCACTTCTACTTTAGTTAAATTTTAGTTATCAACCATACATGAGAATTATATACAAGATATTAAACCAATAATAGTATCAACATATACATGGAAAAAATATAGTAAATGGATCTCTAGAATTCTTCTTTTATAAATGAATCACAATAAATCATTCCTATGATAAAAAAGTTCAGTCCACAGAAAGTACATAGACAAAACCCACACAAAACTACAAGGAAAAAATGTCCACCTGAATGACCTTGCTAAGGTCGCCTTTCCACATAAATCGATATATCTCTTGATTCAGTTCCTTCCTCACTCAGGTTTGCATGACCACGAACCACCAAGATACCTCATCCTCACCTCGGCCCTTCTTAATACTTCATTGCTCATCTCGTGACTCGTCTTCATTCAGTTGTGAGTTCCATGACTCCTTGATTTGTTGTTTTCCTTACTCCACTCCTCTATGTGGCTATATACATGACACACACTCAAATCCTCACTCATGTCCTTTTGCTTCATCATTTTATCGACTCGTTTCATGTGGCATGAGCCTTAAGTTGGGCTAACCCCTATCATTTGACCTTCACAAGAACACAACCACTCATTCCACCTATTTTGTCATTCCACTCGGCATTTGGTCCCTTCTCATCTGCATCCTACACACAGATTGACTAAATGGCCCGATATTGCCTTGAGTCAACATAGGTGTTCAATTAAATGCCACTTGAACAACTTGTCTCAAGGGCATGTCATGCCACGCCTTAGGGTTCCCATGCCATCAACTAAACAATTATCATCTCATATTTCACCTATCCTTCAGGTGGGTTGGGTGCTTGGTCATCCCAAATCCCTTGTGCCACCAAGCCATCCATATGTGCTCGATGTAAACCCTAAGTTTCATTTTTCTAACACACGTGTCCTCATCGAACATACATTTTTCTCACATTTATTATGATATATTCATTAAAAATTATGTGATGGGGACGTATCCCATTGTACTTGACTTGTTTAAAGGTGCACCCAACACTAGGGCCTAGCATCCTCCCCAACTCAAAATAATTGTCTTCCCAAAACTAGTCCAGTTATGACCCTCTAGCCATCTCCCACTATATATTGACATAATGATGCATATCTTCTCTAGATGATGTCTTTAAATACAAATATGGAAATCACCTCTGCATATCAAGATTTGTTTTATCCATCATGTTTCCCAACTAATCAGGTAGTAATCCAATTGTTACACCAAGCTCCATACGAAGTCATGTCTGATAGTGCAATAATGTTGACCTCAAATAATCCAAGCTCATTAATCTTCCTGTGGTAGAAGCAATACCCTAGGCACCCCCATGGTTTCATCTTTCCATTGAACTGCAACAGTGAGCCATCTACTGATGGCTCAATCTGATGAGAAGGAGCATTGGTCAGTAGTACTTCCATCTACATGTCCCATATAATCAACTAGTGGCATCCCTCCATACTTCCTTTTCCATAGTTTACAAAGGAGGATATGACTTTATCATTCGCTCTACCTGCTAAACAATTATCACTATCTCAGACTCTCATGGCCAATCTCTCGAGCTTAACATTGATGAGCTGACTCCCTCCCTAGCCTCAACATACTAAGGCACACTTCCTTGGTCACACCTCTGAACCACTGCTTCCATCACAATCTCTCCTTTCTTCTCTAAGTTCTTCATCATCTTCTTTAACTTCTATATCATGTCCATTTGAGTGGACATAGTATCCACATGTTATGAGAGAATAAACTCTACACCATTTTTTCTCATATACCCACACATATCTCCATAGAAATGCTCGTCATCTTCGAATATAGTGGTCATCTTCACTACTAAATTTAAGTATCCTCTCGAAGTCTTTGCTAGGATCAACTCAGGTCCTAACAAAATGAACATGTGACCCATATAAGGCACATGGAAAACTCTCTCATTAGTAAAGAATTCCTAACCCAACATCAAGTCATATTCGTCAAGTTTCACTACTGTGAGGTACACCTTTCCTTACCAATCACCTCTGTGGATAGATACGTCCTGAACCGAACCAATCATCAGCATATCTTCAAAGTTGTTAGCCTTAAAGGAGGCATTCTCAATATTGACCTGAAGTCCAAGATTCCTTGATGCTTCTTCCTTCACAAAGTTGTGGGTAGTTCCATTATCGACCATCATTCTCACTTGGATGCCTCCTAGTTCTATCCCTAAAAAACTCTGATTGGGTTCTTTCCTCCCACTTAAATTTTTATTTCTTCTTAGGGGAAGATGCTTCTCCTAGTACCTGTAACATCCCAAATTTTTCTGCTTCCTGCTACTCCAAAGAATCCACCTTATTCTTAATGGCGTAATTTCTTGTTAATTGATCTTCTCCATAGGTCCAACATGTTGTGGTCCTCTTCTCTTTGGCCGCAGCTGCTTGTTTTCCTCCCTTGGAATCCTCCCCATTTTCCCGGTCCTTCTTCTTATTCTTTTTCTTATCATTCCACCTATACTCATATCATTTCCATCTTTCCTATAGTATAGGAGCTTCTTTGTTTTGGTGATAGTTTTTGCAAGAGTTTGGACACCTTGCTTCATGATTTATCATGCATGTCTCTAAATTCCAACATAATACCTAAGAAATCCTTGATATAGTTTTTGATCCTCCTAGTATGCTTCAACTTGCACACAAATTTCCTTACCACCCATTCTGGATTCCCTAGTCCAAATCGTGCAATAAATCTTCTTTAAGTTATGTCTAAGTCACAATATTTTCCATGATGCAACTAACCGCAAAATATTCTACTCAAGTTCTCCACCAAAATGTGTTGTTACTATGGGATACGTTGCATATGCATTGGCCTTCATCTCTTCAGAACATCCTTTCATCTATTCCTATATTTGTTCCACATGCCAACATAAATTCCCTTGCAACTTAGCACTTCCAATCCCATCATACATCTCTAGTTCTTTTAGTTTCACCTTCATGGATTAATTGCCTAAACCTTACAACATGGCTTGCTTCAATATTACTATGGTGTTTCTTGATCCTTTTTTAGTATGATAAGTGACCTCACCTGATCCTCAAAGTCCTTCATCTAATATTCATGATCCCGAGCTTGCCTAACTTCATAATCAATAGAATAGGAAACTCCATCAATGATTATCCTAATCTTTTGTATATCTACTTATATTTATTCAAATTATTTTCCATGTCCTTAGCATTATCATCTAGGCCAATCATCTTTCAGCATCTTCAACTCTCTTTGATAGTACCACCTTATCTTGGTCCACTAGGTTAGACCTAGTGTTCACCATAATGACTTACTTCCTTCATGTTGGGATGAGGTCCCTGGGGTAAGTTATGTTAAGTTTTGGGAAAATTTTGTAATATATTTCATAATGAATGTAAATTCTCCATGAAATGTGGAAGTAGAGTGCTAAGCTAGTAGAAGTAAAAGGGGATTTAGTCCCTTAGTTTGGTAGGTGATAGAGTTGTTTTGAGACTCGCTCATGGTCCACAGACCATAGTATTGTAAAGAAAATTCTATGAATATATGAGTCATATCGAGTCTAAGTATGAACTATATATAGAAGAATAATTGTAAGGGCAAGGTGCTAAGGAAGGAAATGTTTGTTTCCTATATTTAGGGAAAAGGGGAAGGCTCCTATGGTTGAGTGCGCAAAGACCTTGGAAAGCCTGCAGGTTGAGTGTGCGGGACCCTGCAACTGAGTGCACAGGGATAAGAAGTCTCTAATTGAACGCTTATACTTAATAAAGACTATTTGGGTCGAAATTGATGCATATATATTGCATTATTTACTTCTTCTAAGTTCATGTATCTTCGCTTTACGATATATTTTATATGAATTAATGCTTGTTCATTGTGCGAAAGTGGTGGATATGTAATCTTTATGCATGATAAATACAATTAAATACTTTCGCGAAGATATGGAATCCATTTAGATAGATTTTTAGTAGTTATCTATTTGGAAGGATTAGAGCTGCATGAAGGTAGATCTAAGCCATAGGAACTTTAGCATACCATCACATATGTCTATGGATGTAGAAACCTAGTTCTAGCATCCCCAAACATTGCTTCGGGTGAGACTGTAACCTGCACTATGTGGGTTGTTTCCGAAAGGGCCAACAATTATGGTTTTGTTGGTTGGTGCAAATAACAACGAACCTAGGTCAAGCCCCATCAAGCGAAAAAATGTTTTTATTGTCAGGGGCGAGATCTATTTGAGGAATTTGAGATGTTGAATAGGTGGTTTCCTACTAAGAGGGAAATCGAAAAGTGGATCGATCGAAAGTTCCACACATTTGTAGATCAAAAGAACATAAGTTTGTCGTTATCCAAGGAGAAATGGTTGAATAGATACCTATACATAGAAAACCAAATCCTTTTTCAATTTCTTCCCTTGTGAATTGAATGAATGGCTATCTATATTTGTAGCTAGTCAGGGTACGTGGATACTTGAAGACCCTATTGTGTGGACTCTAGAGCTGGTGAGGCACGTGGAAGCTTCAGAAAAAAACATCGTGTGGGTATTTGATCACTGAATTGATCGCATATTAGGAGGATTTGTCACTGAACTTGTGATTGATATGACCATCACCTATAGTGAAGCCAAACATAGGTTTTTCAAGGGACCATGAGGTAAGTACTTAAAATGTCTAAAAACCTAGATTAAGATGCTATTGTGTGAAAAAATGTTTATGCCGATACCTTGATGTTTGGAACTACACTGAAGTGGAAAAACATTTAGAAGGAACCATGAATCAGGCTCAGAATATAGTCCACTGTTTGTATCTTCCTCCAGCAACGATGAATGGACTATTCTGAGTACACTACGAAGCGCGCTGCAGATAGTAAGTCAAAGTATCCCAAGGTTAAAATGCCTAATCCTATAGGCTAACATTACAATCACGGATTCTCAACATAGGGACTAGTACATCGCGTCCCTCCTACCAAATCTAAGATTACCATTATAGTAGAAAAATATAGGAACACAAGCAAAGCCTATGGATATCGCAATGAGGTTGGAAGACTTGCTAGTACATGATATAAATTTAGGATTACAACAAATTTAGTCACATCTGGCAAGTTTGGACATGGAGTTGCAGAGTTTGAAGATATGAAAGGATGCTCAGTGTGAGGCACGCATTGTAATCTGGTGTATAAAATGTAAAGACAAGGGACATGATAAGGATCACTTCCCTGTTTATCATAATTTTGATTGGAGGAGATCATGTTCCTTTGATACATAAGATATTGTGGGACTGAGAACAGGAATACCATTATGGTACACTATTTGCTAGATAACCGAAAAGAACATGACAGAGAATTGTCACCTTTTTGAAAAAGTTTGTACAGACATTGCAATAATTTTTTTATACCTTCTATAAATTTGTTGGACATGATGAGAGAAACTACCGAAGTTACGAAATAATGATGGAAAGGAACCCTACCTATCGAATGTAGGTAGAAAATCATCCTCCATATCAGGGAGCAGGTGTAGCGCATAGAGGATTTCAAGGCCGTGGAAGAGGAAGAGGAGAAGGGGCTAGAAGAGGTCGTGGAAAAATAATTTGTTACAACTGTGGTGAAGTAGGTTATTTCACGCATGATTGTCAGAATCCAACGCATCGATCTTGTCAAAATTGCAGACAGTTTGATCATGTGATAGAACCTTTCTCAGTGTTGATAGGTATGATACAGGAGAAAAAGATGCAACAACCTATGTAGAACATCTAGATGATGAGGGAGGAGCCTCATGAAGAATACCATAGTATTAATATCATAACACATAGTGGTATGGCCATAGGAGAAGATAGAGGAAAGGAACCAGATACCGAAGGATGGGTGCACAAGGTTCCTGAAAAGGAAGTCGAGTTTGACCTCAACCAAGCTAAATAAACTTTTATGGAGGCCAAGAAGAATTTTGTTGAAGCATCTACATTAGGGAGTCAAGAGAAATCAGCTGGAACAGTGAAGTGTAGGATGTGGATCCCTTGCTATTAGCCACTTTTCTAAAAAATTGTATAAAGCTGTTGAGGGATAAGATGTAGTGGAAGGGATCCAGGAGATAGTGGACAATTGTATGGGGAAAATTAATATTCCTCAAAACAGTGCATTGTGAGGAAATTGGGAAAACATAAGAAGAAAAGAGGGCATGAGATGGGGCTGACCGCGTAGATTGGAGAATATGAAATGGATCAAGTCGTTCTAGATTTGGGCTCTGATGTGGACGTACTACCTAAATAGACATGGGAGAGAATGGGGAGGCCTACACTACAATGGTCTTCTATACAACTATGCATGGCCAATTAACAAAAGATCATTCCTATGGGGCACTTGTAAGGGGTAACAATAGGCATTGAAGGAGCAAGTGCTCTAGCCAATTTTGAAGTTATTGAAATAGCGGATGACAACAATCCTTACCCTGTACTACTAGGAATTGGTTGGGCCTTTGACATGGATACAGTAATTAATGTCAAGAAGTGAAGAATGACATTTTAGAAGAAGGTGCTTAGGGTTATTATGCCACTGGATACAATGGAAAGGATAATCCTTGTGAGCATTTGGAACGGTGGACTAAAGCATGGGGTGAAGAGCCATAACAGGAATGGGTGCATATCTTCTGTCACACCTTAGATACTATTCCAATGAATTGGTACTTGGAAATAGAGCTACGCCATGGGGCAACCAAATAGGATATCTTGAGGGAAATTTTCTTATTAACCTTAACCTTTGAGGAAGGATTTGAGTGCATTGATGAAGCGCTCCAGGAAATTAAGGTTGTTATCTTTAGAACACCTACAAATCCAGTAGAATGGGTTCAATTGAACTGGAGTACCCAGTTGTGTCATGCACTAGAGTGCTACAATGTGGCTTTATAAGAAGAAGAAGTAGATCCACGAAAAAATCAAGATTCCAAAGATTGAAGAATAGTGTGAAGTTGAAGGTCCTAAAGCAGCAAAGCGTGATCTATTAGAACCTTTGAAGAGTGGGAAGGTAAACATTAGGTTCGACGCATAGCCTAAGTTTTCAAACATAGGTGATTATTGGGACGAAGTTATAGTTTATAAAGTTGAAGAGCTATTGTGCGAGTACCTGGACTTGTTTCCCACCAAGTTCTTAGGCCCGAAAGGAATATTAGGGGATATGGGAGTTATGAAGATCACTTTAAAGCCTGATAAGAAGCCCATAAAACAAAGACACTACAAACTAAATCTGAAGCATATGGAGAAGGTGCACAAATATTTAGACAAAATGTTGGAAGCTAGAATTATTGAGCTAGTAGAAGAATTTGATTGGGTGAACCCTATGGTTTTTCAAGAGAAGAAGTAGCAAGGTGAAATTAGAATATGTGTAGACTTGAGAAAGCTTAATGATGCATGCATTCATGACCTATTTCCAACACCATTTACAAATGAAGTTTTGGAGAATGTTTGAGGATAGGAAACTTATTCATTCACTAATGGGTTCTCAAGGTACCATCAGATTAAGATCGTACCAGAGGATTGCAGTAAGATGACCTTCGCAATGGAGGGGGGATAGTTCAAGTACACAGTGATGCCATTCAAACTAAAAAATGCGCTTGTGATATTTTTAAGTGTTGTAATTACAGTGTTCAAAGAATTCATCCATAAATTCTTAGAAGTGTATTTTGATGTCTTAACAGTGTTTGGATTGGTAAAGTGCCACGTTGCAAGCCTATGCCTTATGTTGGATACTTGTCACAAATACTATATTTATCTAATCTTGAATAAATATAACTTTTGCGTGCCCTAAAGGATATTTCTAGGCCATGTGGTATGTAAGTAAGGACTAATGGTAGACCCTATGAAGATAGCAGGGGTTGCTAATTTAGAAGCTCCAAAGAAATTAAAGAAGTTGCACAAAATGTTTGGCCACACCGAGTACTATAGAAAGTTTATCAAGGCTTATGCACAAATAATTGTGTCTATGAAGAAATTATTGAAGAAGGACGTGAATTTCTACTGGGATGAAGAGTGTCAACGCAGTGTGCATGTATTAAAGGAAAAGATGGTGATTGCACCCATTTTGGTATTCCCAGACTAGAAGAAAGAATTTCATGTTCACGTGGATGGTTCTTGTATTACATTGGGTGTAGTATTGACCCAGCCATACAAACACGAGATAGACCACCCTATAGCCTTCGTGAGTAGGAAACTGTCAAATGCCAAGAAGAACTATTCAACTACAAAGCGCAAAGGATTGGTGATGGTCTACGTGATGCAAAAGTTTTGACATTACTTATTAGGCACGCATTTCAAAATGTATATAGATCACTCCGCTCTCAAGTACTTGATCAACAAGCCTGTGTTGGGGGGTAAGCTCTATAGGTGGTTATTGTTGTTTCAGGAATATGACTTTGATTTGATTGTCAAGCCTATATTATTGAATGCGAGTCTAGATCATCTATCCAGAATTGAGACAGGTGAAGAACCTACTAATTTGGAGGAAGGATTATCAGATGCGCAGCTCTTCACTGTACATGGTGTAGATGATCATTTTGCTGATATAATCCATTTTTTGACTACTAGAACAACCCCGAAAGGATACTCTACATAGTAGAAAAAGGAGTCGGTGGTCCATGTAGCTGATAGTTTTGTGATTGCAGGACACTTATATGAGATGGGCATTGATGAAATACTGAATGAATATGTTCTGGAGTTCGAACACTAGCATCCTCACTGAAGCACATGAAGGAGTGGAAGGAAGACACTATGTAGGAAGAGCAACCATGTAGAAGATTTTGTGCACAGGATTATGGTGGCTAATGGTGCATAAGGATTATAAGGCATACTGTAGGGCATGCGATGCATGTCAGAGGATGGGAAAGCCATCGTGAATGGATCAATTTCATTTAAATCCTCAGATTTCATTACAGGTGTTTGATAAATGGCCGATTGACTTTGTGGGTCCAATACAACCACCAATGAAAACGAGAGGTGCATAGTACATTATTATTGTGATAGAGCATTTGACAAGATGGGTAGAAGCACAACCAATGAAGGACTATAACACTGCTATAGTTGTGAAGTTCCTCTTTGAGTATGTCCTGATAAGGTTTGGGTGAACTATGATACTGATGAGTGATAGGGTCATAGACATTTTAAATGAAACTATTTCCGAGATGCTTGAAGAATTTCAGGCTTATCATCAAAAGAGTATGCCCTATCATCCTCAGGAAAATGGTATGAGGGAAGCATTCAATAAAATTCTAGAAAATGCATTGATGAAGTTCTACAACACATAGAGTAACGATTGGGATGTGCACATACCAGTGGTCCTATGGGCATATACGACGCCGTGTAAAAAATTAAAAGGATAAATTTGCTGAGGTTGGTATATGGGATAGAGGTTGTGATGCCCATGGAGTATATTGCGTTGATTTTAGGAATTGTAGCATTGAATGATATCGTATATTGTGAGACAATGGAGTAGCGCCTCATGCAATTGATGGAATTAGAAGAAGACAGATTTCTCATAGGATTTCACCAACATGTGTAAAAGGAACATTAGAAGTGATGAGCCTCATAGATGGGTAATTATATGGGCTCATTTTACCTACTAACCTAGTCAAATCAACCATTCTCTTAGCTTATTATATGATTTTCTGATTATATTTATGCTTATGGAGTGAGTTGAGTTAGTTATGATGCCATGTGGTCTAACATGTGTTTAACGCAACTTATTGATGAATTTCGAGGTCAAAGTCAAGTATCCAGTGGACAAATGATGGCAATAACTTGAAGTGGACAAAGGAGAGGACTTGTAGGTGGTAATCCCCCTCATTTATTACTCCTCACTTCGAATTCCCCTTCATTCATCTCGGACTACAAGCAGCCGAATCATGCATTAGAACGCACTTGAGCAAGTGGAGGTTGACTGATGATTATCTTGAATTTTGGGAGCCAAGCCTCCCTAATTTTAAGGAAGCTATTGGTAGCTTCATTTGTATATGTAGAGAGGCCTAGGGCCTCACTAAGGTCAGATTTTTTTTGGATCTTTGCTTATGTGAACTCTGCTCAAACTTCGAGCTTATTATTTTGTGACAGTTTCTTGTAATCTTGCTATTGTTTTGATAATAAAGATGAAATACTTTTTGAGATAGCACTAAGTTACCTCAGAGGGCTGAAGCTCTTGGGTTAGGGCACAATCCAAGTAGCCAGGCTCCTCTTTACTTGTATTTTAATGCCTTGTTTCAGTTTGTAGATTAGTTTGCTGTTAGATGTATTTCTTTTATAGTTAAGGATAGGTTTCTTCTGATTATTTAGTAGTTTGCTCCCATTTGTGCTTTCTATAGTAGGTTAAGCAGTGATAAAGAGAAGATTCAAAAGGCAGCAATAGTGCCTTGGCGTCTCTTCCTCCCTTTGGGACCATTATTTGAGGCAAAGACCCTCTATTGTGCCAAAAACACAGATTTTCCTCATTCATAGGACTTCTAGTGTTTGCAGCTTTTTATTAGGTTAATAGTGTAGTTCTTCTTTGCTTCAGATCTTATTCATCATGCTCACTTATTTACTTACAATAGTCTTCTTTCGTTCTTTCCTTTCTTGTAGAATTTCTCAGCATTTCCTTTCATATATTGTAGTTTAGACTAGTTTGATGTAAAACTACGTTTTCTAGATGCACTCATTTCATGGCTTGTTTGATCTTATTGGTTGAATGTCATTTCCTTTGCAGTAGATCTCTTCTTGTAGTAGGTTAAATTATCAGCCATCACATCCTCCAACTGATCCATGCCCTACAGGTCACCCAAACCTCACATCAATTCTTCCATAGTTTCCTACATTTTCCATAGAACTTCTTCCTCTCTCCTTGAGCAAACCAGATCATCTTCCTCTCTCCTGGTGATTCATGGTAGACCTTAAGTGCCATGACACCTCATTTCAACCTTCATCCACCTTTTCTACCCACTTTCACACCCTCAAAATAGTGAAAACTACTCTCGGCCTCTTCCTGTAGGCCTCCTGTAGTGGCCCTACTTTCCTCCTGTAGATTCCCTCTGTCCTCCTGTAGATTTTCCTCTATGCTTTCTTTTGAAGGATGAGGGTGGGAAAAGCCTCCAGAAGGCCACCTGAGACCTCCTAGGACCCATCCACACCATCCTACATTCTCTCAAGTCCCAAAGCCACCCTCCAATGCCACCTATTTACTGCCACATTCACACACAATAAATACATGTATGTCAAATTCACATAAAAATACATAAGAATCCAAAAAGATGTTTTTTGCTTATTTAGCTTTAGAAATAGCTTAGTTAGATGTTGTTTACTTCCTTAAGTAGGTAATGGAATTCCTTTCATGGTTCTCACAGTGATTTCTGCAAAAGTATAATTAGTTGGTTAATTAGGGTTCACTAGGTTTGCTTTACATTTCAGTCTTTCTTCTTTCTGCAGTTAGAATAACATCTATCTTGCTTTCCTTTCATCACATATAGAGCTTCTTCTGGAATCCATAGAAGTTGGCTCAAGCTCTTAGTGATCTTGCGCCAGCTAACCAAGTGACAACCTGCAATGAGAACTAGTACTTGTGCATACATCACCGACGCTTCCAAGTTTGTTACGAACTGCCTGGTTCATAAGGGTAAAGTAAGCAGCCCAGGAGTTGTAGCATCATTGTTACAATATTGTTCCTCACTACTTTTTGGCATCGTTTCCAGGGAAGCATCAGAGTATTCTGTGATTACTGCTTTCTTCTATTTTCTATTGCAAAATTCTCCTAATAGTTTATTTCATCAAAAGTAGAACTAGTCCTTTCTTTTCCTTCATTTTTGCATTTCCTTTCTTTCCTTTCCAATTCTGCAAATTTCATTTTAGCAAGAGTAGACTAGTCATTTCTTTTCCTTTCAAGTTCTACATTTCCTTTCTTTCCTTTTCAAATCTAAAAATTTCATTTCAGCAAGTTCATTTCAGTTGGTTGCAATTTGTTTTGTTCAATCAATTTCAGTTTTGCAGGTACTATCAATGTGGGGAAAAAGAAACAAAAACCAACCAAAAATATATTCTTTCATGCCTCATAGGAATACAGATAACCCAAGAAATTTTTTTCCCAACACTGCCACTACTTCACACAGCCAGCCTTCTCTCTTCTCCAGCAGTTGCGATCAAGAAGAACCCTTAGGTGAACAACAAGACATATTTGAAGAACATATAGGGGAAGAAGAAGAAGAAAACATTCCTTTGGAGCCAATGGCTTAAAACAAAATGCTAGGGGAAATGGAGACAGAATAGAGGGTACCTTTCGCATTTGGGAGACCAATGGGGACATCAAAATCAAGAATATAAGCCCTTACGCCCTACCTCATTTCCTTGGTTTGACTACAGAAGATCCTGACACCTTTTTGTTCGAGTTTGCTATTATCTGTCGAACCTATGACTATGTAGAAGTTGAGCAAAAGTTGAAATTTTTCCCTTCTACTCTCAAGGATGCAGCACTACACTGGTTCACGGGATTACCTGTCAATATCATCACAACTTGGGCTCAGATGCAGTAAGCCTTTAACAACAAGTATCGAGATTATTTTAGGTCAAAAGATACTAAAGAAGAAATTTTCTGAGTGACCATACGAAGTGATGAGTCCCTGGAAGACTATGAAGAAAGGTTCCAACTAAGTTACAAAAGGGTTGAGTGTACACTTGACCCTGAGTCTCTGAAGTTGGTCTTGCTCAGGGGAATTCGAGAAGATATTGTAAACACCATCCATCTATTGGTTGGGGGAGACATCTACCAACTATCCTATGAGGACATAAAGATTGTTTTTAGAAACCATTCTAGAGCAGCTAGAAAGAAAGGTAAGGGCAGTCAACCCATAGCCAAGACCTCTTCCTCTAACTCATCCATTAAAGGAGAAATTGGAAACATGCTAGAAGACTTCAAGAGTGATATGTTGCAAACTTTTGCCATGAAAATGGATACCTTACATATCAAAAGGAAACAAGAGGAAGAAGAGAGGGCTTTGGCCATTTTTTCCCTAGATGTACTAGGAGGCATCCTAGGAATGAATGCCTAGAAAAATCTATAGAGGTTTTCTCAATATATGAAGAAAATCATTCTACAGATAAGTGCCCTTCCTTAACCAGACTTAAAGTTGTATATTAAGGGCCTGAGGGAGTCACTGAACAACTCTATTACATAAACCAAAGGAGGCTGCATGGACCTAGACCATACCAGTAGGGGATGCAAGGGACATCTTAGGCATACTACAACCCTAAACAATTGCCATCCATAACTTCTTGGGGTACCCCTACTCATCCTTCCTGGTCCACACCACCTCCTTGGTCCTTCACATCCCAATATCATGCCCAACTAGCCACCCATTCATTTCAATCCTATGCTCAACCACAACCTCAGTGGAATGCTTCTCATCAGGGGTGGAGGCCCCAATACAACTCTCTTCCCGCTCTTTTACCTACACCACTTGCCCAACCACAACCATTACCTCCTACTCCACCAAAGCAACACCAAATGCCTGCCCAGCCAAATCTGAACTTGAACAATAGATAGGCTCAACAAGTATATCGTGTGTTATAAACCTAGGAGGGATAATATGGGGTACCAAGGGAGGTACGCAAGGTAATAATGTAATAATGGGATGGGCCATAGTAATAAATAAGGTGGTTAACCCATGTCATGTAAGGGACCACAAGTAGTTAATAATAATGTAATGGGCCCATGGTACTAGTTGATGGTATGAGGGAACCATGGTAATGATGCATGGTATTGTATGTATGAGGCCTATATAGAGGCTAGAGACTCCACATGGAGATATATGAGGAGAAGTATTCTTGTATGAACAGGCATATGGCTTGTGGAGTGTTCTCCTTCCTTAAGGAGTGATTGTATGGTGTTGCCCTACCTTAAGGGTTTGATAATAAAGACTCATTTCTATCTTATTTCTATCTTGTTATTCTTGGGTTTATTTATATTTTCATATATTTCTGGGTTAGATCTACAACAATTGGTATCATATTTACAACAAGTGGTATCAGAGCACTTTCTTGGGCAAAAAAGTGGAGAATTTTTTTGTTTTTGCAGGATTTCACGGGCAGCGAGTTTGCAGATCAGATCTGTACATTTTGGTGCAAGATCTGCAAAATCTAATTGTAGATCTAGATTCCATGTGAAAAAATACCTAATTTCAAAAAAAAAATCGGCTGAATCGGAGTCCGGATGAAGGAGATATTGCTGATCTAATAATTAGTGGGGTTGCAGACAATTTTTTAGGGCAGCGAGTTTGCGGCGCATATCTGGACGTTCTGGTGCAAGATCTACAAGATCTAATTATAGATCTGGAATCTTTGTGAAAAAAAACCTAATTTCAAAAAAAAAATCAGTCGAATCGGAGTCCGGATGAGGGAGATATCGCTGATTTAAAATCAGCTCTTTTTTGCAGAAATTTGAAAAAGTCCTTTTGGACAAATGGTCTCGGGCTAGAAAAAAAGGAGAATGAGACACATAAGGGGTTAATTGCTACAGGTGTCTCCTTACTGCAGGTTCATGGATTGATTGAGAAAGAGAAGATCATTGTTTCTATCAATCCTAATGGTAAACATAATTTTATCAATGTTAATTTGGCAAAAAAATTGCAAGTCCCAGCAAAACATATTGAAAATACACAGGTTGATGATAAGGATGTTCAAATTTTAAGGATTTTGAAACTTTCTATGGATAATATGTGTTTCATGTGATTTTTATGTTCAGATGTTGGATTATACTTGGGGAGGTAATATGGGTACTGAGGGAGGTACCAAGTAATAATGTAAAATGGGATGGGTCATAGTAATAAATAAGGTGGTTAACCATGTCTATAAGGGGACCACAATAGTTAATTAATGTCAGGGGCCATGGTATTTAGTTGATGTATGAGGAAACCATGGTAATGATGCATGGTATTGTATGTATGAGGCCTATATAGAGGCTAGAAACTCCACATGGAGGGACATGAAGAGAAGTATTCTTGTATGAACAGGCATATGCCTTGTGGAGTATTCTCCTTCCTTAAGGAGTGAATGTATGGTGTTGCCCTACCTTAAGGGTTTGACATTAATAAAGAGAAGCATTCTATCTATTTTGATCTTATTATTTATTGGGTTACTTCTGTTATCATATATTTCTGGGTTAGATGTACAACAAGTGGTATCAGAGCACTTTCTTGGGCACAAAAGTGGAGAATTTTTTTTTCATTTTTGCAGGATTTCAGGGGCGGCGAGTTTGCAGATCAGATCTGTGCATTTTGGTTCAAGGTCTCCAAAATCTGATTGCAGATCTGTATTCTTTGTGAAAAAATAGCCGATTTCAAAAAAAAAATCGGTCAAATCGGAGTCCGGATGAAGGAGATATCGCTGATCTAAAAATCAGTAGGGTTGTAGACAATTTTTCGGGGCAGCGAATTTGCGGCACAGATCTAGATGTCTTGGTGCAAGATCTACAAAATCTAATTGTAGATCTGGAATCTTTGTGAAAAAACACCTAATTTCAAAAAAAAATCAGTCGAATCGGAGTCCAGATGAGGGAGATATCGCTGATTTAAAATCAGCACCTTTTTTCAGAAATTTTGGGTGACGGCGGGAGAGTAGCAGCGTAGATCTGGAATTCTAGTGCCTGGATCAGGATTTCTATCACATGAGCAGATGCAGAATGGTTGTTACATTTCCAAAAACAGGTTATAATAGAGATTATGAGCAATATTGACGAAACTGTGACATTTTCAAATTTTCGCCAAATAAGTGAATTGTTTTCCAAACCTTCATGGTTTCTAGCAAGGCATCTTTTACAGGGAATGATAATGGTTCTACTATTGAAGAACACCTAAATGGATACAAGAGGATATTTCGAAATAATTGGAAATGGATGGCAACGGCTAGTTTTAAAGATGAGGCAGCCACATGGTGGGGATTACTTAACCAAAAGAAGTGTCTCAACCTGCCCGATGAAGAATTTGAAAAATTACTTTTAGACAGATGGTATCATGCTAGAAAACAAGATAAGGAGAAACATGTGGGGCTATTTCCTACTGGTATATCCTTATTGCAGGTGCATGGATTGATTCAGAAAGAGAAGATCACTATTTCTATAAATCCTAGTTGCAAGCATAATTTTATCAGTGTTAATTTGGCAAAAAAATTGCAAGTCCCAGCAAAACAAATTCAACATACACAGGTTGATAATGAGGATGTTCAAGTGTACAAGGATTTGAAGATTTCTATGGATAAGTATGTGTTGCATGGTGATTTTTGTGCTTCAGAGATGGATACTATGGATGTTGTTTTGGGATATCCTGGGATGGAATCCGTGGGTACTATCAATATTAATGTGCAGAAGAAATTCCTGAAGCTATGGTATAAAAAGAAGAAAATTACATTACAAGATATTTCCATCCATAAACAGATAGAGCACGTGGAGGCTGAAGCAGAAGATGTTCAAGGGTCTGACATATCAGATGATGAGTAGTTGATGGTCGACAATTAGACACAAACAGAGGCTGAAGCAGAAAAGGTTACAGGTGGTGATACATCAGAGGAGGAATCAGTGGTTGAAGTCATATTGGAAATGAAGACACCACAACGGGCACCTCAGCAGGGTGAATTAAAGAAGAAGACACCGTGGGTTAAAACTTCAACATATCATCACCCACATCACCCCGCAAGGCAACCGTCAAGATGGCAACCAAAGAGTCACATGACGGATACAAAGGAGAGACGATCTACCTACTACACATCAACACAGAAGAGCGGCCACGGTCAACTTCCATCTCAAGCGAGCGAGGCACCAGCGAGATCGAGGGTTCACCTTTCTCTTGGATGGCTAGATGCACGTGCCTGGTATCAGTGGACTACTCTTTTGAGTAGATATTATTATTTGTGTTCTTCCCATGTTTCGAGGACGAAACATGCTAAGGGGGGTGGA
>APFE031199693.1:62547-75947 GCA_000404065.3 Pinus taeda
GGAAAATAATGAAAAATCAAGCTGGTAGTCCCGGTTTTGGGATCCAGTGGGAAATCTCTGTGTATATGTGTTTTATATGTTATGCTCTCTCATTTTTATTTTTCCTGTGATTTAGAATTCATATGCAGGTAATTTCTGTACGGGGTTAAAACCTACAAATATAAGAGAGGAAGCAAGACCATCCACCTCACATGAAGCTTACCTACTACCTCTCCATCTTTATCTACACCTCTAGCATCAACCTCAAATCTCCACGTACAAGAAGAAGCTGAAGTTTCAAGGGGAGAAGTAGCTACACGAGCTCCTGTAGGAATTCCTGTAGCATTTGATCCCATTAAAATCTAGCACCAGCAGCAAGAGAGTGCAACCATGAAAGATGAGAAGGCACTTGAAGTTCAAACCCAACTAGAGAAGAACCTGCACAAGACACAGCCACACATCAACAAGCAGATAACAAACATCAAAATAAATAAAGGCAAGCAGTAGATAGAGAGCCACAATACCTCACAGCAAATACATTCAGATCACAGGTAAGTAACTAAATCACTCCTCTATTTGTATTTGTGTAATTAGAAGTCATGAAAAAGAAACGAGATGGTTGAGGTTGAATGAGGGAAAGGTGGCCAATTAACTTGGCCACCTTCATCTAGTTGACTCCACTCATCCGAGATGTCACCCACATGTGTGCACAGTCAACTCAAGAAATATGTCAAGGACAGGTAGTGGAGGAGGTGTGAACTCCGATGCAATAATGAGGGGTGATTACAAGGAGGGGCCATGATGACAAGGCAGGTGGGGAACAACGATCTGAATATGGCCAACGTATCTTTTTCCAGCTCACCCCCCATCACCAAAAATATTCATAAAGGGTAATAAGTACTCCTCCCCGAGCATTCTCACAACCTTTTCCTTCATTCTCTCCTCATAACTCAGCTACAACAGTCTCCTTGTGCCCCCATGGCCTCGTAACCATCATCCTACATCAATCTCTCTAATATTCCTACTCTTGGCATTTTCTACAGGAGCACCTACAGGTTCTACAGGCGCACCTATAGGAATTCTATAGGAGGGACAACAAGCTTTTACAAGAGGGGCAGTGAGTTGTTTTGAAGGGAGAAAACATGAGTTTTAGCACGATTTTTGGTCTGATGAGGTAGGTTCCATACATGTCCCCATTGAATATCAATATATGCAAGAAGTAGTTTCAAATTGAGGAGGAAATAAAGTCTCTAGGAGAGGAGAAAATACATAAAAAAAAATTCTTCTTATTTAAAAAAAACACAGTCTCCTTTGTTTCTTTGTTTTTCTCAAAAATTGTTGTCTCTATCTCCACATTTGGTTTCCCAAAAGAGTATAAATAAAAAGATAGGAGGATTTATGAGAAAGGAGCCCAATAACTCCACTAGGCTCCATGCACATCCACGAGTGGTGGACATCTTCACAAGGGCAAATTGGATGAATTTCTTTGAGAAATTCTGAGGGTTTGATGAGGAGATTACGCACGAATTTGCCCTCTCTTTGGTCCCTCACACCAGAACACATGCAACTATCACCTTTAGAGGTCTTTCCATGGAGATAACCCCTGAATTTATCAGAAGGGTCACTACCCTTCCTCTTGGGCTGCCCTTGAGTACGGATGAGAAACCAATTGGCCAGGGTGCCAAGAAAAACTTTTTCCAAAACAATGAAACACCTGTAGAGGATAAAAATGGAATTAGAAGGGCTAGCATACAATATCCTTGGGATGAGGTTAGCTACCAAATAATCAAATACATTTCCTGTGAGTGGAGGTACAACATTGTCTATGGTTATTACTTTAGAATCCTCCATGAATTAAGGTATGGCATGGACACTCCAGCACCTCAGAAGCTCAACATCCCCTACTTCCTCCTACAGTCCCTCATTGACTCCAGCACTAAGGTTCAAACAAGGAATTTACAGTACCTAGATCACCATGGGTTAATCAAAATCCTAGTGGAACAATCCCTCCATACATTTACACTCCTTAGAGCATGGGAATTCTTTCGAAACATGACAGCTGAGGATGACATAAAGGCCCTAACCTATGATGTCAATCCTATTGGTAATGAGGAGGAAGAGCAGCAAGGGGGAGAAGCTAAAGCCACTGCTGACTTAGCAGAACAAGGAAGGAAGGAGGAAGGAACTGAAATAGAGGAGGAGAAAGCTGAAGAAACAGAGCAGGAAGAACGAGAGAAAAAAGAGACAGAAGGAGGAGAAAATGAGGTAGAAAAGGAAGAACAAGGAGAAGGGTCCGCTGAGACTCTGGAAAGGGAGGCCCCTAGGGCCATAAAAGATGAGGAGATGGCTCAAAGGATGAGCAACACCTTCAGTAGGGGGGTCATGATGAGCCTCATAAATGGGTAATTATATGGGCTCATTTTACCTCCTAAGCTATTCAAATAAAAAATTCTCTTAGCTTATTGTATGATTTTCTTATTATATTTATGCTTATGGAGTGAGTTGAGTTAGTTATGATGCCATGTGGTCTAACATGTGGTCTAACATGTGTTTAATGCAGATTATTGATGAATTTCAAGGTCAAAGTCAAGGATCCAGTGGAAAAATGGCAGCAATAAATCGAACTGGACAAATGAGACGACTTGTAGGAGGGAATCCTCCTCATTTGTTACTCCTCACTTGAAATTCCCATTCATTCAACTTAGAGTGAAAGTAGTTGAATCATGCACTAGAAGGCAGCCGAGCAAGCGGAGGATGGCTGATGATTATCTCGAGTTTTGGGAGCCAAGCCTCCCTGATTTTAAGGAAGTTGTTGGTAGCTTCATTTGTATATGTAGAGAGGCAAAGGGCCTCACTAGGGTCAGATTTTTGTTGGATTTTTGCTTATGTAAACTCTACTCCAACTTTGAGCTTATTATTTTGTGATAGTTTCTTGTAATATTGCTATTGTTTTTATAATAAAGATGGAATCCTTTTTGAGCTAGCACTGAGTTACCTCAGAGGGCTGAGGCTCTTGGGTTAGGGCCCAATCCAAGCAGCCAGGCTCCTATTTATTTGTATTTTTGTGCCTTGTTTCAGTTTGTGGATTACTTTACTGTTAGATGTATTTCTTTTATGGTTAAGGATATGTTCTTTTGATGATTTAGTAGCTTGCTTCCATTTGTGCTTTCTGTACCAGGTTAATCAGTGACAAAGAGAATATTCAAAAGGCTAGCAATAGTGCCTTGGCCTCTCTTCCTCCCTTTTGGACCATGATTTGAGGAAAACACCCTCTTGCTGCCCCAAAAGCACATATTTTCCTCATTCATAGGACTTCTAGTGTTTGCAGCTTTTTAGTAGGTTAATAGTGTAGTTTTTATTTGCTTTAGATCTTCTTCATCATGCTCACTTCTTTATTTGTAGTAGTATTCTTCCATGCTTTCCTTTCTTCATCATTTCTCAGCATTTTCTTTCATAGATCATAGTTTAGACTAGTTTGATGCAAAACTTTGTTTTTCTAGATGCAATCATTTCAATGCTTGTTTGATCTTATTAGTTGACTGTTAGTTCCTTTGCAATATATCTCTTCTTAAATTATGCTAACTTATCAGCCATCACATCCTCCATCTGATCCATTCCTTACAGGTCACCCAAACCTTACCTCAATTCTGCCTTAGTTTCCTGCATTTTCCATAGAACTTCTTCCTCTCTCCTTGAGCAAACCCAATCATCTTCCTCTCTCCCAGTGATTCATGGTAGATTGTAAGCACCCTAACACCTCATTCCAACCTTAATCCACATTTTCCACCCACTCTCGCACCCTCAAAACAGTGAAAACTACTCTCAGCCTCTCCTGTAAGTCTCATGTAGTGGCCCTGTTTTCCTCCTGTAGATTCCCTGTGTCCTCCTATAGGCTTTCTTTTGAATTCCGAGGCTAGGAAAAGCCTCTAGAAGGCCACCTGAGACCTCCTAGGACCCATCCACACCATCCTACATCCTCTCAAGTCCCAAATCCACCCTTCAATGCCACCTATTCACTACCACATTCACACACAATAAAATACATGCATGTCAAATTCACATAAAAATACATAAAAATCCAAAAAGATGTTTTTATTTACCTCCAGAAATAGCTTAGTTAGATGTTGTTTTCTTCCTTCAGTAGGTAATGGAATTCCTTTCATGGTTTTCATAGTGCTTTATGCAAAAGTAGAATTAGTTGGTTAATTAAGGTTCACTAGGTTTGCTTTACATTTCAGTCTTTCTCCTTTCTGTAGTTAGAATAACATCTATCTTGATTTCCTTTCATCACATATAGAGATTCTTCTAAAGTCCATAGAAGTTGGCTCAAGCTCTTAGTGATCTTGCGCTGGCTGAGCAAGTGAAAATCTACAGAGAGAACTAGTGCTTGTGCATACAACACCGATGCTTCCAAGTTTGTTACAAACTACCAGGTTGATAAGAGTAAAGTAGGCAACCTGGGAGTTGCAGCATCATTGCTGCAATACTAGTGCTAACCAAGAAGCCTTGGCATTATGGACATATTAAGCTGCGCACCTTCAAGGTGAATGACTTGGTCCTACTTTACGATAACAAATTTACAAACTTTCCTGGGAAGTTTCAAATGCATAGGCTTGGACCCTCTGTATTAAAGGAAATTACAAATGGTGGCGCAATTAAGCTTGCAAAGTTGAATGGGGAATTATTTCCTAGAAAAGTCAATGGAAGTTGATTGAAATTACATCAAGGGGGTCCTACCCCTATGCAATGATTACAAGATGGTTGGAAATTCATAGTACTCCAGGAAACGGCATGAAAGTACGGGACTATAAACTAGACTACCCGAAGACTGGGAAAATGAAGTAAGGGGGTCGCGCGAGGGAATCAAGAAGTGTGCTAGAAGGAGTTGAGCCATGGAGGATGGTGTTGTGCAATAGGGTTTAAAAATAACCATTCGACGAACTATAGCTGATTGGATGGTAAAAATCCTGTTAGGAGGAGCAGGTAGGCTGCATTTATGGCACAAATCTTTGGCAATCTACTGCCAAAGATGCATTTATGATTAGAAATTGGAGGGAATGGTCGGATTTTAATTTTAAACTACGAATAAATCTACCATGTTGGCTTGCATTACAACACTTTGCTTTCAGAGAATTTGTTGCCAGAAAGGTTCCTGTATGTCTAAGGAGGATTGGGAGGAATATCTTTCACAACCAGAGTTCGTAAACTTGCCTTATTGGACCTGTAAGATCATCCTTGAGAAAATTATTGATCTTGTGAAAGCCGAAAGTTTTGGAAGCCGTTGTCTCTGAAGCTGTAGCCCCTTAATTATGTCAGCAATAGACACTACACCATCTATGCCTATGGTGCCGATGCTGCTTAGGACTAAACCATTCGCTGCTAAGGAGAAACAAAGAAACCACAGGCTGTTCCAGTGAGGCAGTCACCGATGAACAACCCTATAGAGGTTCGGCAGAAAGGGAAGATGGAAAAGTCGAAACAGTGACATGAACCCTTGGATCTTATCAAAGAGGAGCTTCGCGATGGATTTGAAGAGTTGGATACTCAGGAGGGAGATCCTATCAATAGGCTCCTAAAGTATATCCCTATATGAAAGGGAAAAGAGAAGGTACCCAGGGATCCCGATAGGGCTAAATTCACAGTCTCTACACTGCTATTACTGGAAAAGGTGTCATTTAATGGCATGCTCTTAGGGCACATTCCCACACTCAAAATGGAGGATTGGGATCTAGCTGATCACGCGAAATTCTCACATTTAGTGACAAAAAAATATTTGGCGAAGATATACTGAGGAGACCAGAGTCGCATAACTCGAACCCATGAAGTGGGTCGTAGCGGTTTAAAAGGCGGGGTTGCTAAATATGCTATCTGTACTGCATTTTAGAAAAACCACTATCAACATGGTATGTGTATAAAAATTGCTTACATTGGTTCATGATGGGTGTCTTTGGTTTAGAGAGCCCATCCCCATCATAGATATGTTGATCCACTGTATCACCAGGTTTTCCTACAAAGGGGTGTATCCAATCGAGGAGTTTAGAGGCAAGAATAAAGAAAAACAACTCACTGATAAAATGAAGAATAAGTTGGCTTATTGAAGTCATGCTAATACTCTATCCATTCCATCACAGACAAAGCGGTGCAATTTTCTTCCCAGATTTTGGCTTGCAAGGTCATGAGAAAGTGTCGTGCAGATGAGCTATCGGTACCAATCATTTCATTGGCTGCACAATGCACGAAGGGGGTATAGTACAAGTGGGCACAATATGTGTGGAAGGAGTTTTTGTTGAATTATTGTGAAGCATAGGATGACATTAAGACATTCCTCTATGCTTGGCTACTATTTTTAATTTCCCTAGTTGCATGGAGACTATGAGAAGACAGTCAGTTCCCTCCATAGGATGTCGATTTAGCATAGGCCGCGAAGTTCGCTTCGCTGTGGGAAACAAAGGATTTGGAGAGGTTCATGGAGATGAATGTATTCTAGGTGCTAGTTGAGATGGACCATCGCACGGTGATCAGCCAGAGGTTGAGGATCTCACCTATCCTATTTGAGTAGTTGGAGGCCTACGAGGAGTTTAAAGTAGGTTTTCACAATGTATCCATCTGCGCGAGATAAGATCCTAAGAAAGTATGGTACAAGTTTTTGTACCTAGTCAGTGATGTATATTTACAAGAAGTTGTGGGAAAATGGCCAAGGGAGTGGCTACACCCCACATATCTCAGCACGGGAACAAGAAAAGGTGGAGAAATCTCCTCCATGCAGAAGTAAGAGGAAGCTGAGTAGAGTTCCACTTGATAGAAAGTAGAACAAAAAATGAAGGAAGCTGCTGCCACGAAAGTTGCTAAGAAGGTAGTTGCTGACAAGGAGCACGATGTGAAGGAGGCTAGATTGGAGGTTTAGGAGTCTTCTTCTCAACATACTGCGAACAATGAAGGGTCCGAGGGGGAAGTAGGTGGTGGTGACGAGTTGATCACTCCTTTTAGAATCACAAAGCACTAGAAGGAGATGACTTCTGGACCCAAGAAGAAGCAAAAATTGGACAAGCACATCCACATGGATCCAAGGGTCATCACTGAGGGGAACTGGATCAGATCAGAGACAAGGTCCACGATACAACAACAAAGATGTGGACATGATTTGAACAACAATACCAACAGGCACTAGGGAATGTGCATAAGGATCTGTGTGACTTGCATATTCAAAGAGGTCGACTTCAGGCGAGAATGGGATAGGTGAGTGGGATTAAAGTGAGCCTGCAGCAAGTGAGCACGAATACGCTGGAAACATATAGGAATTTAGACCTTCGAGTCATTCCATTAGAAGAAGGATCACTATGCATAGAAGCAGATGAACCAAATGCCCATCTTAGATAGATCAAGGATGTGGGTGTCAAATTAGTTGTGCTGCCTATTCAGACCCTCCATGCACTTCATCATGGGGTATCAGATGAGCTCAGGATCAGGGAGTAGTGCGCGTTATCAATTATCAGTGAGGTAAAGATAAAAGGTGAGTATATTTTTGTAGAAAAGGCTCAGGCATCAAAAGGAAAAGGAATAGCTAGTCACATGAAGCCAGAGCTTGGAGGCAACAATTGCACAGGCATGTAAGATAATGCAAAAATTTCACATTCCAGAAGATGTAGCAGCAACAACGAATATTCAGAAGTTGGCTACCGCAGTCAGAGAAACGAAGGATGATATTAAGCGAGTAACATTTGAGTTCCAAATGAAGATCTCAGAGCTCTAGTTGAAATTGCAGCCAACCACTCCACAAGAAGTCCAAGAGTAGTGTAGAGCAACCATCAGGGAGAGCATGGCCACTTTGGATGTAGCAGTCATAAGATGCACACTAATATTCGATTAGGAAATGGAACTCTGGACGACTCTACAGGAGGACCCAAACTTGCAGAAACTTGGCACATATATACGGGAGATGAAACAAAATTTTAATGAACTGAGGGCCACTATGAACACTTAGGTGCTAGTCCAGCTCTTCGCTTACTTGACCAAAGGAAAACAACTTCAAACATATATTGAGTAGTTGCAAAGGAAAGAGGTTTTTTCAAAGGCCAAAATACAACCATGGATAGAGGAAGCCAACCAGATTACTCTGTCAGTCCAAAAGGAGTTGAAGACACTCCAACAAACAGAAAGGATGATGTCCCTCATTATGGAAGGCCAGACTACAGAAAAGCTGGTAGAGTAAGTGTAGCAGGTCATTGTGTGGGGTTCTGCTGACATAGAGGTGTTGAAGGTGGAGTTCAGTGACATCCAAAATAAGATAGATGTGCCATATGAGAGAATCAAGGGCGAGTCACCCAATTTGTGTTGGTAGCTTGCTGGGATGAGGTCCCTGGGATCAATTTTGTTAAGTTTTGGGAAAATTTTGTAATATCGTTAGTAAAGAATGTAAATTCTTCAGTAAATATGGAAGTAGAGTGTGAAGCTAGTAGAAGTCAAAGGGGATTTAGTCCCTTAGTTGGGTAGGTGATAGAGTTGTTTTAAAACCCACCCATCATCCACAAACCATAGTATTGTAAAGAAAATGCTATAAATAGATGAGTCATAGTGATTCTAAGTATGAATGAAATATAGAGGAATCATTGTGGGCAAGGTGCTAAGGCATGAAAAGTTTTTTTCCTGTGCTTAGGTCAAAGGGGAAGTCTCTTACAACTGAGTGCACAAAGACCTTGGTAAGTCTACATGTTGAGTGTGTGGGTCCTTACAGCTAAGTGCACAGGGATAAGAAGTATGTAATTGAACACTTACACTTAATAAAGACTATTTGGGCTGAAATTGATGCGTCTGTGTTGTATTATTTACTTCTACTAGGTTAATGTATCTTTGCTTTGTGATATATTTTCTATGAATTAATGCTTGTTTACTACACGAAAGTGGTAGATCTGTAATATTTATGCATGATAAATACAATTAAATAACCTTCCGAAGATCTGGAAGTCATTTATATAGATTTGTAGTACTTATCTATTTAGAATGATTAGAGTTGCGCGAAAGTAGATATAAGCCATAGGAACTTCAAGAGACCATCACACGAGCCTCTAGATGTAGAACCCTAGTTCTAGCATCCCCCAATACTACTTCAGGTGAGACTGAAACATGACCTACGCGGGTTGTTGCCCAAAGGGCCATCAATTAGGGTTTTGCTGGTTGGCACAAATAACATTAAACCTGGGTTAGGCCCCATAAAGCCAACACTTCAGATGTTACCTTATTAGGCTCACTTCAAATTTCCCCTAATGCAACTTGTATCAAGAATAGATAACCCAAAACCCCTTAGTCAAATTGAAATCAAATATAGAAATGTCTTCCCCAATAACCTACAACATAGAGGAGAAACTATCTTTATAATCTTCTCTCGAATTTTCTTCTTCTCTCTAGGAAATTGCAAGCTCCTTCACACTTTCATAGATCCATGCATGGAATTCCTACTCACTTGCTTAGAAGCATAATAGGAACCACTTCCATGTGATAAAGATATATACTACAATTTAACTCCCACCGATATTTTGATTGGTAGCTCTAATAACACCTCTGTGTCATGAAGAGATTCACCTAGTATTAGTATATATTGTGATACCACTTTTGATGACCCTCTAGGATCTTATGGTTATAAGACACCTTTTTTAGACACATCCTAACCCCTCAAGCTTGCAGAATAAACATGTTTCACAAATTCCTAGTGTAATGCCACATCAATCCACCTGAACTATGCCTCATAACAAGCTCACTTATATAGTCTCTATATACCTAGTTACCTAGAGGAATATCATAACCATAAAATATAGTGCTAGTAATCTTATTTCCACTTCTACTTTAGTTAACCTTCATTTTTCAGCCATACATGAGAATTATATGAAATATATTAAACAAACAATAATATCACCATATACCTGCACAAGATATAGGAAATGACCCTCCAACCCTCTACTTTTTAAATGAATCACAATAAATCAATCCTTCCATAGAAATTCTTAGTCTATAGAAAGTACATAGGTAAAACCCATACAAAACTACAAGGAAAAACATGTCCATCTAAATGACCTTTCTCGGGTCACCCTAGCACCCATCCCAGTCCATCTCCTAGTCCATTTCCTTCCTTGCTTATGTTTTCATGACAACAGACCATCGAGCTACCTCGTCCTCATATCAATCCCTCTTCATACTTCCTTACTTTTCTTGTGAATCATGTTCATTTGACTATAAGTTCCATGACTCCCTAACTTGTTGGTTTTCTTGCTCCACTCCTTTGTGTGTATTATATATGGGAAAAAGTCAAATCATCACTCATGTCCCTTTGCTTAATCATTGGGTCCACTTGTCTCATGCTTCATGCACCTCGAGTCAGGCATAATCTTTTCATTCCACCCTCAAATGCATGCAACCACTCATTACATCTTCTCAAGTATTCTATCCATTGGTTGGTCCCTTCATCATTCAATCCTTCCCCATCTTGGGCTAACACACTATTTGGTTAAACATGCCCTCTTGAATTGCCTAGTTCACCACTTTTCAAGTTATACCACTACTTGACCCTATAGTGCCTCGAGCCAACATAGGCATTTGATTAAATATCACTCGACCAATGCATCTCAAGGGCATGTTGTGTCACGCCTTGGGCACCTGTTCCATCAACTACATGATTCTCATCTCAACTTCTAGCCATCATTCGTGAGACTTGCATTCTTGCTTGTGCCACATCCCCCATTCCACCAATCCATCCATATGTGCTTTATTGAAACCCCAAGTTTCAGTTTTTTCACACCTAATGTTGGTGTGCCCTCACCCAACATTCACTCTGATATCTTTGTCATAAATTGTATGATGGGGATGTGACATATGGCGTGAGCCTCTGTTAAAGATGTGCCCAAATATAGGGACTAACACAAACAAATAGAAGAAATATTTGTTTCACCATAGGTAGCCACACCATTTCCACCCAAATATATGTAATCTACTATAGTCTTTCACTAATCCAAGCATACTTGAACAACCATCTTTTCAATGTGAGACAATGTTGTTGTCACCTAAAAACAAGTCATCTAGGACAATTTTTATACAAATATTACCAAGAGATATCATTTTAACATATTTTACTCACCTTTCACCTCATTTTCTGTAGGTTTTAACCCCGTACAGAAATTACCTGCATACGAATTCTAAAACTAGAAAATAAACAATGTGAAAGCATAACACATAAAACACATATACACAGATATTTCCCCTGAATCCCGAAACTGGGACTACTAGCTTGATTTTTTATTATATTCCATTCAATTTTATAATACATATTTATACATGCCGAAGCATCCACTACCACGGACCAAAAATCACCGCGTCCAAAAAAATAGGTGCGAAAATCATGCACAAAACCATAGGTGGGTCTTCCCAACCTAACATAGAGTCCAAAACCAAAATTTTCCAAGGCGCTGCCCTGGACCCCATAAAGTGGGGTTACGAGCACACTTCAAATCTCATGTTACCCACCCCCCCTTTCTACACAATTAGTGCAATGAAGGGGGGCTCCGCCCCCGTCTAACCCCCTGGTTAACTACGTGGGCTAGTCGTGGAAAGAATATAACACAACCAAACATTATGCCGCTTGTTGTTTTCTTTACACAGGGGGCCACAAGGGAGCTTAGTCATTTATCCAGCCCTGCAATACCCTTTTTTTCTCTACGCCAAGAGAACTTCTCCTAACTCACAGATTTTGTCAATGCATTTGCATTATTCTTCAAAGTTTCCACCTTTACTAGCAACACCTTTTTGTCTTCCATCACATCCCTCACAAAGTGATACTGAACATCAATGTGCTTTGTCTTTGAATGATATGTAGGGTTGTTTTCAAAGAAAATTTCACTTAGGCTATCACAATCTATCCTTATAGCTTCATGTACTAACCCGATACTTGAACACAATTTCTGCAACCACACTGCTTCCTTGCTTGCATGAGTGGCTGCCATGTATTCTACCTCTATAGTTGATAGTGCCACTACTGATTGTTTCTTACTCATCCAACTAACTGCACCTCCAAATAGGTTAAACACATACCCACTTGAAGATCTTCTCTAATCCAGATCTCTAGCCTAGTCTGCATCAACAAAGCCACGAATATCCAATACTCTGTCAAATCCTAGTCTTTCTTGGTAGCACAAACCATAATCACTAGTGCCATGAAAATACCTAAAAACCAACTTCACTACTGTCCAATGCTCCCTCCTTGGTTTTGACATAAACCTGCCCAATACTCCCACTGCATATGCAATGTCTCGTCTAGTACAAACCATTTCTTACATCAGGCTACTAACTACACTTTCATATGGAACATGAGACATGTCCTCTTCCTCTTCTTGTGTCTTGGGACACTATTCAACAGATAACCTCACACCTATAGGAATAGGAACCTTCATTTATTTACTATCCTGCATATTAAACCTCTGCAATATTGTCTCGACATACTTCCTTCGGTTTAACTAGAGCTTCCTCTTTGCTCGATTTCTTTTAACTCCATGCCCAAAATATAGTTTGTAGCACTAAGATCTTTCATGTTAAATTTTGGAGGACAAATGGGTCTTCAAATCCTAGATAATTTCTTTGTCATTTCCAACTAGCAACATATCATCCACATATAGGACTAGATAAATAACATGGTCACCAATTAATTTAAAATACACACAATGATATACTTTGCTTCTTGTGAAGTCGAGTCCCCGTATAGATGTATCAAATTTCTGATACCACATCCTTGGTGATTGTTTTAACCCATACAAAGACTTCTTTAACTTGCATACCAGTTCTTTGTTACCCTTCACCGCAAAGCCTTCAGGTTGCTTCATGTAGATTTCCTCTTCAAGATCCCCATGAAGAAATGTTGTCTTCACATCCATATGTTCTACCTCAAAATCAAAAGCAGCAACAACAAATAAAAGTAATCTAATAGAAGTTACCTTGGAAGGAGGAGAAAAAATATCACCAAAATCAATTCCTGACACCTGGGAATAACCTTTTGCCACCAATCGAGCTTTGTATTTCTCCACCTTTCCTTCTGCATTTGTCTTCTTCTTGAACACCCATTTACTTCCAATGGGTTTCCTTCCAGCCAGCAACTCCACCAGATCCCAAGCCTCATTTTTGTGCAAAGATGCCATTTCATCAACCATGGCCTCTTTCCAGATTTTTCCATCCTCTGAATCTACTTCTTCCTTCACAATTTTTGGATCATCATCAGTAATAGATAAAGCAAAATTTGAACAAAAAGAAAATGGACTATACCTTTTTGGCTACCTTCTTTCTCAAACTGATCTTCTCACACCTGGAGTTTGCGGCTCTTCATCTTCTGATTCCTCCTCTGCTATAGAGTTTGATTCTTCCTCCTTAAGCTCAAACTCTATCTTCTCAGG
>APFE031199693.1:76211-144307 GCA_000404065.3 Pinus taeda
AACCCTTTAAACCATCCTTATACCCAATAAAGATGCACTTTTCAGATTTACTATCTAACTTGGTTCATTTCTCCTTTGGAACATGTACATATGCATCACATTCAAGTACCCTCAGATGTGAAGGAGAGGGTTTCTTACCAGTCCATACCTCTTCTGGAGTCTTATCCTCCAACAGTGATGAAGGTGACTTATTGACCAGGTAACATGCAGTATCCACCGCCTCTGCCCAGAATTCCTGTCCTAACCCAGCACCACTGAGCATGCTTCTTGCCCTTGTCATCAACGTCTTATTCATTCTTTCTACAACCCATTTTGCTCAGGTGTATATTGAGTAGTCTTCAATCATGCTATACCACACTTCTTATTGAATTCTTCAAATTCCTTGCTGCAAAACTCTCCACCATTATTTGTCCTCAACACCTTTATCTTCTTCTCTGTCTGATTTTCCATGAGAGCCTTAAATTCTTTAAACCTATCAAAGGCTTCAAATTTATTCTAAAGGAAATATATCCATGTATTCCTTGAGAAGTCATCTATAAATGATACATAACACACAGACTTACCCAGTGATGGAACCTTCACAGGTCCAAACACATCACTGTGCACAACTTCTAATATCTGTTTCACCCTCTTACTACCAGAGGGGAAACTCACCTGATTCTGCTTCCCATATACACAATTTTGACAGAAATCAAAATCTAGAGAGCTATTACTCATACCTTCTACCATACCTTTACCATGAAGTATTTGAAGGCCCTTCTCTCCAATATGTCCAAGCCTTTGATGCCACAACATGGTCTTCTCTCCAGAGACCACTAGATTTTCTGCTCCACTTTTAGAAACCACAGAATTATTACACCCATCAATAACAGTTCTACCTTGCAGCTTGTACAGAGTTCCAATCCAAACTCCCCGCATCAATACTAGTGCTCCCCGAACCATTTTGTAGGTATCCTTCTCGAACACTATTTTTACACCTGCATCATCTAGCATGTTTACAAAAATTAGATTTCTGGCTAATGCAGGAATATGTAGAACACCTGGAAGCGTCCTAACCCTTCCACCTTGCAACTTCAACTTTACTTTTCCTCGTCCTATCATCCCCCAAGAAGACATCAACACGATCATATTTCTCATACTCGCAGAACCACTCTCTATGGGGAGTGAAGTGAAAGGATGCACCTGAGTCAATCAACCATGCCTCATGATCTACATGTGTACTTGAAGAAGACAAGTACACATCCACAGCTTTGTTTGAGTTCATTTACACCTTTGTAGAAGGAGCATCATTAGATCCCTTTCCTTTATCAGGAGCTTTATATTTATAGTCCCTTTGTAGTGCCTTTCCTTTCCACATTTCTAGCACACCACCTTCACATGTTTTCCTGGAGATTTAGATCTCCCTCTAGATTTAGAACTCCCACTCGGTGACTTATTTTTGTTTCTGTTCTAGGACTGTCCTCGTACAGACAAGGCATCACCATTGTGGCTCTCCATATTTTTCCGTCTCATCTCCTTCGTTGGCAAGGCTAAGGCTATTTATCAAACTGCAAGGTAGTTGCATTGCTACCTATTGCAATAACCAAACTATCCCACAAATTTGGTAGAGAAAACAACAAACTAATGCACTTATCTTCATCTAAAATTTTAATATCAACAAATGCTAACTGACTTACCATAGTATTAAATGCGTTCAGATGCTCTGTTACCGAGTCCCAGGTTATACAACTTTTTACACAGGAACAATTTATTCACCAGAGACTTAGATTGGTACAAAGTCCCTAACTTGTCCCACAAATCCTTCACCATAGCTTCCCCTAATACATTCAACAATATTAAATCTGAGACACACAATCATATTGTGCTCTTTGCCTTCCGATCCAACTTCTTCCATTCTTCATCGGATACTCGAATTGGTTTAGTACCTGGATCTACCGCAATCCACTGATCTTTATCCACCAACAGATCCTCCATCTTGAGTTTCCACAACTCGAAACTCTGACCATTAAATTTCTCGATCCTATCTTTCCACTGCTTGCCATCTTCTTTCACCACCAGAATCGATCTTGTAGATCTCCCACTGAACAGGGTCTACCATAGGCCTGAGCAAAACCCCTTAACAACAAAGGTCTCCCCTTGAATAAAAAACAACTCTGATACCAAATGTAGGTTTTAACCCTATACAAAAATTACCTGAATAAGAATTCTAAAACAAAAAATAAACAATGCGAGAGCATAACACATAAAACACATATACACAGAGATTTCCCCTAGACCCCAAAACTGGGACTACCAGCTTGATTTTTTATTATATTCCTTTCAATGTTATAATACATATTTATACATGTCGAAGCCTCCAATACCATGGACCGAAAAACATTGCATCTAATACCATGGATCGGAAACCATCGCATCCAAAAAAACATGTGCGAAAATCATGTACAAAACCATAGGTGGGTCCACCCAACCTAACAAATGGTCCAAAAGTGGGGTTACAGGTACACCTCAAACCCCCTATTACCCCTCCTGCTACACAATCGACGCAACAAAGGGGGGCTCCTCCCCCCCTCTAACCCCTCGGTTAACTACGTGGGCTAGTAGTGGAAAGAATATAACACAACCTAACATTTTGCACCTCCACTAGAAGCCCACGAATTTTTTGGGATAAATCTAGGTTTACCTCTAAAAGTTGTTAGGATAAATCTAATTTTTAACATAATAGGGGAAATGCATATATTAGCCCTAAACTTTGAGCTATTAGTACAAAAAGTACCCACAAAAGTTCCATAGCTCTACAAAATTTTACATTTACTATTTAACATAATTTAGAAAAAAGAAGATAGGATTTTGAAGGGCGATGGACGGAGTAGTGGGGGATTCCAAGTATTGGGGTCCTTCCAAATGTTGTGCTTTTTGTCATTCTTCCTTTTTCTTTTTTCAATTTTTCAATTTAATATTTTTCTATTTTGAATTACTTTACTATTTGTATTTTTCATTATTATTGTTTTATTTTTATTTTTATTTTTGGAAAGTTCATTCTAAACCTTTTCACTAAAAGATTAAATTTCCTTCACTATATTTTTTCCAAAAAAAAAAAATTAATTTATTTCTCTATTATATTCGATTTTTTATTTATTATTACTAAAGTTAATTTTTGAACAATTATTTTTATTAACTGCATTTTCCTTTTCCAATTCTTTTTAAATTAATTTTTTTTCATCCTTTTTCAAAGGCCATTGGCTTTTGGCCTTGATCCTTGATCCTTCGTCTCTTGATCCATAAGCCCACTGGGCCTTCTTGAGCCTTCAACCAGCCTTTTGGCCCGCCCTTTGAAGATTTTGTTAGCTGGGGAAAGAGAAGGGCCAAAGAGCAATTCCATGTTTTGTGATCCCTTCAAATGTTGTCTTTTTTATATGGTTTTTTTCTCTTTTTTCATTTTTTTTCTATTTTAAAATTTATTTTTATTTTTATTTAAAAAAAAAATCTCCTTTAAAATTAGCTTCAAACTTTCTCTTGAAATAATATCATGTGATTTAAAAAAGAAGAAAGAAAAAATTGGTTTTTGAATGCTTGTTTGAGATTTTATATTATAAAAGAGAGGATTTTTTTCCTTTTTAATTTTTTTTTGTGAGGTAAACATCCATAGGGGATTTGAACTAGTGATCTTTTCGCATGGAGTGCCTTAACAAAACACCTATTCATCATCTTTCCAAAGAATAATGACCCATTTTAATTACTTTTTCTTTGATTTGGTGGTTGTTTAGAAGGTTTTGATCACAAAGGTAATGGTTGTCGAAGCCATGATTTCAAAAAGTCATAATTTTAAATTTTAAAAGAAGATGTGATTCTAGGAGTTCCAATTCTTGATTTGGAAGTTTATTTTAGGGTTTCTCTTTGCAAGTTGTGAGAATGGAATTTTCTAGAAGGTGTACCAAAAGTCTCCACTTTAGCTATTGGTGACAAATATCCCTAACAACCATGGAAATAAAAAGAATTTTTTTTAATGTGCTTCGTATCTGTAAAAACACTATTAGAAACACTGCAAAATATGATCTACAAATAATGAAAAATACATAACAACTGATAAGAAAATAAAACCAAATAGAAATAAAATCATTTTTATTATTATAAAAGATTACACTTGTTAGAACAGAATGTATACTTGGGTCTAAAGCACCCCCCCGTGAGATTGGTTCTTTTGTTCCCTACACTTAAGTTGTTGATTTCTCTCTCGTCGGTTGCAATGATTAGAATGGATAGTGAATATGTGAACTCGGTGTGGAAGCTCAAGATCCATAAGATGATACTGACGATGATTCTTGGTGCAAAACCAAGGCTCACCAATCTTTGGCACTGTTGTCGGGAAGGTGTCTATGTAGATTTTGTTTTTGCTTCAGCCTTGTTTTCTGTTTTGCATACAGTTTTTGGAAGAGTAACATAAAGAAAAAAACATTCCTCGTAGGAGCAGGAATAATCGAAGGAAAATTCTTACCAAAAACCTTCGCACCCTCAAACAATAAAGCTTCACTCTTGTTCGGTGACTGTTAACTTCTCTCTCTAACTACAGGGGAGTCAGAAGACCCTCTAGGTGAGCAACCTGGAATTTTTGAAGAACCTATTGGGAAAGAAGAAGAACCCATTTCACCTACCCAGACTATGGTTGAAAATAGAGACAATGAGGTTTTAAATATTAGAGAGACCAATGGAGAGGATAGAATGAAGAATATAAGCCCTACTTCCCTTCCAAAATTCCATGGCTTAACCTCTAAGGATCTTGACACCTTAATGTTGAATTTTTTATTTTCTGTGGGACCTATGACTATGCCTCTGAGGAGAATAAGCTGAAGTTATTCCCCCCTACCCTTAAGGATGTGTCTTACACTATTTTACGGGTCTGCTTGTGAGTAGCATCATACCTGGGCCTCAATGAAATAAACCTTGAATAACAAGTAAAGGGACTAATGTAGGTCCAAAAAAACCAAGGAAGAAATATTTAGGATGACTCTTGGAATTGATGAATCCTTAGAAGACTATGAGGAGATATTTCAAATCAGTTATAGGAGGGCCAACTGCACCATTGATCCCGAATCACTCAAACTAATTCTTCTCCGAGGGATTAGGGAAGACATGTATGAGAACCTCAACATGATTTATGGGCAAGATATTTATCAATTATCCTATGATGAATCACTATAATATTATGAGCAGATATATTAAATCAATTATAGGAGGGCTAATTATGCCCTTGATCCTGAATCACTAAAACTAGTACTTCTTCGAGGGATTAGGGAAGGCATGTTTGATACCCTCAACGTGTTGTCTGGGGGAGATATCTATCAGTTATCCTATGATGACACTAAAACTATGTTCAAGAATCACTATAGGGTTTTTAGAAAGAAGGGTAGGGCTAGGCAAAGCTTGGTCAATTCCTCTCCCTCCACAACATTTATTAAGAATGAGATAGGAAACATGTTGGAGGATTTCAAGAGTGAAATGTTACACACCTTTGCAATAAAAATGGATACCATGAAAATCATAAGAAAGAAGAAGGAAGTAGAAAGGGAACTATCTATTTTGTTCCCAAGATGCACCAAAAGACATCTTAGGAATGAGTACCCCTTAAATGTCATAGAGGTCTACCTAGTCTGTGAAGAAAATCATGTAATAGAGAAGTGCCCTTCTTTTCCATGACTAAAAGTTGTATATCAAGGAGAAAAAGGGGCATTAAAGAAACTTTTTTCATCAATCAAAGAAGATCTCAAGTACCTAGGCCATATCAACAAAGCATGCAAGGTGCACACTACTCTTATTATAATCCAAATCAGAATACACCCTTGCAAACTTGGTACTCTTCCACTCACCCATCTTGGTCCTCACCCTATTTTTGGCCTTATTCTCCTTCATATCCTCCTTAACATGTCAACTATCCTTTTAAGCCATATCCACCCCAATATTCTCAATGGGGCAACTCATCACAAGGTTGGAGGCATCCAATTAACCAACCTCCTACTTTACTACCTCTACCCTAACCTCAACAACAACTCACTCATCCTACTCTACCTAAGCAACCTCAAATTCATTATCAACCAAAACCAAACTTGAACAACAAGCAAGAACAATAGGTCTATAGTCGGTAGACATATTACCCTGCTTATGTTGTGGAAATATAGGAGATCAACTTTTGGTCTGGGATTGTGCTTCCAAATAACCACCCACCTTATCCCCCTAAAGAGATTGAAGGAGAGAAGAAAGAGAGTTTTCCTCAAGTCATTCCAACTCATTTTCTTGAGAGGTTGATCCATCCTAGCCAACACACCTTAGAAGAGGTTGAAATTTTGGGAGAATTGAAGAGTTTTTGTGTTAAAATAATTCTTCTCTAGACTATTAAAGATGTTCCCATCGATAATAATCTCATCAAGGAGAAATGTTTAAAAAATCATGGGAGAATAAAAAGGGACAGCTCCACCATCAATTTTGTTGCCAAATTATCTGATTTGATGCTTCGGAGGGTGATCTTTCTGAAATATCTAGACCTTGGAAACCCTATAGTAGATGTGTGCATCTTTGGCCTTATAGTTCGTAACACCCTAATTGATCTTGGGGTTGCCATCAATTTGATGAATAAGGAAACCATGCTAAAGCGAAACCTACTAGGGGCTTTGAGAAAGACCACCATAGTGTTGTAGCTTGCAGACAGATCAACAATAGCTCCTGAGGGAGTTGTTGAAGACGTTATGGTCTCCATTGAATCTTGGGAGTATCTTATTGATTTCCTGATTATCCAGCACAAAACCAAGTTTAATGGCTATCCTCTCATCTTGAGAAGGCCATGACTAGCCACTCCTAATTCTTACATTAGTTGTAGGGTTGCGAACATGACCATTAAGAATGGATATTTGTCTAACCAATTGGTATTTTATGCTCCTGCTCATCTTCTATTAAGCATGACTTACCTTGTGGCTAGAAGAGGAGGAATAATATGAACTATATCGTCCCACCCCCCACCCAATATTCACTTTGGACATCATCACATGAGGAGGGAAACCTAATGAAGATGATCTCATTGACCATATCCTTCATAATCAATGTCCCACTCCCATACCGATTGATGAGTTGATGAAAGGATTTGAGAGTAATCCTTTGGATGAATTATGCCCTTTTGAATGACACCCAAAGCATGTCAAGATTTTATAGTTTGGCCCATACAAAACCTTAAATATCAACCCTTCTCTCTCTTCCAAATAGGGAGAACACTTGTACAAAGTGCTGAGGCAACACCTGGATGATTTTTCTTGGGGCTATAAGGAAGTGAAAGGTATGCATCCCTCAATATTTACTTGCCATATTTACATCAAGGGGCGATGAAATTCTGTGTGCTAACCCCAAAGGAGGATGAACCCATCTCTCAATGACATTGTGAAGGACGAACTGCAAAACTACTAGATGTAGGGTTCATATACCCAATTTCAGATAGTGAGTAGGTGTCACCTCTTGTGTTAGTTCCTAGGAAGAATGGGAAGTGGAGGATTTGTGTGGATTATAGGGAGCTCAATAAGGACACAAAAAGCATCATTTTCCCTTTCCCTTCACTGAAAAAGTCCTAGATGGCCTTGAAGGGAAGAAATTATTCTCCTTCCTGGATGTATTTAGTGGATACAATCAAATCTAGATTAGCCCTAAAGACCAAGACAAGACCACATTCACATGTACTTTGGGTACCTTGGCTTATAGAGTTATTCCATTTGGTTTGTGCAATGCCCCTACTATTTTCCTAAGGGAATTTTTGAGTATTTTTTCTGAATTGATTCATGATTCTGTGGAAATCTATATGGATAATTTCACTCCTTATGGATGTGACTTCCATGAAGCTCTCTCCAATCTATGCAAGGTTTTGAAAAATGCATTGAAATGAATCTCTCTCTAAGCCATAATAAATGTGAGTTCTTGATGAAGAGGGGACTATACTTGGCCATTCCATCTCCAAGGAAGGGATACAGGTGGACCCAAAAAAAATTTCCATCATCAAATGGTTCCCTACCCCTCAGAAGAAAAGGGATGTCAGGAGATTCTTGGCACTAGCAATGTATTATAGGAGATTCACCCAAGATTTTAGTATAGTGGCTTCACCTTTGTTTGGTTTACTACCAAATATGTAGCTTTCCATTGGATCAACAATTGTCAACAGGCCCTTGAAGTGTTGAAAGAAAATTTGACTACTGTACCGATCCTAAGAGGTCGCAAATGGGAATTGTCCTTCCATATCCATACTAATGCATCAAATAAAGCTATGGGGGGGGCCTTGGGACAAGTATAAGATAAGTTTCCTTATGCCATTTACTTCATTAGTAATTATTTCTAAAGCTGAGCTGAATTACACTGTCATTGAAAAAGAGCTCTTAGTTGTAGTACATTCCTTAAACAAATTTAGGCACTATATCATTGGGTACCAAAAATTTGTTCAAATTGATCATGCATCCACTAAATATTTAATGAAAAAGTCTGATATCAATGCTAGGATAATTAGATGGTTTTTATTTCTACAACAATTTGATTTGACTATAATTGACAAACCAAGAAAAGAAAATGTGGTTGTAGATTTCTTTTCCAAGTTAATGTTGCCTACATGTAATGAAGAGATGGTGGATGATCAACTACCATATGAGCACCTCTTTTTCATCTCAATTCTTTCTCCCTATGTTTCTGACGCACAAAAGTACTTGGTGGTTGGGAGGTTCCCTCCTAATATATCACCCAAGGAGAAAAGCAAGATTGTAAGGAAAATATCCCATTTCACTTGGATTGGAGGCAATATTTTTAGATTGGGACTAGATAAAATCTTGAGGAGATGCTTAATGTAGGTTTTAACCCCATACAGAAATTACCTGCATATGAATTCTAAATCACATGAAAAATAAAAATGCGAGAGCATAACACATAAAACACATATACACAGAGATTTCCCACTAGATCCCAAAACCGGAACTACCAGCTTGATTTTTCATTATGTCCCTTTCAATGTTACAATACATATTTATACATGTTGAAGCATCCAATACCATGGACCAAAAACCATCGTGTCCAAAACCATGAACCGAAAACCATAGGTAGATTCGCCCAACCTAATATAGGGTGCAAAAAACTTTTTCCAAGGGCACTGCCCTGGACCCCGTAGAGGGGGGCTACCCGCCCCCCTCAAACCCCTCGGATAGGGGGGGCTGCCGCCCCTCCTTTGACCCCCCCACTACGCAATCAGCGCAACGAAGGGGGGGCTCCGCCCCCCCTCTAACCCCCTTGTTCACTACGTAGGTTAGTCGTGGAAAGAATATAACACAACCCAATAGTATTCACTTAATAAGTCAAGCTAAACTACATCAATCCACACTCTATCAAATTGCTTTCATGTGCATAAGAGGTATCAAATTCACTCATTCTTCCTACAACAAAAATGATTAAAGAATCATGCTTCAAACTCAATCTAAACATTCATTCAAAATCAAAACTAACTAGTTAGTAAAATATTGTATAAAATGTAGAATTAAACATGATAATTAAAACAATGAAAACCTTAGAACTTGAGGGGTCCCTCCTCCGAGATGTAGGCAATAGCACAACTCTTCTACAAGATTATATATGCATCGATACCATGCACAACAAAGAAATGAAACAAAAACAGAGTTTGTATTTGCAAAAATGGAGTTTTTCAAAACAATACCAATCCCCTTGATCAAATAGATTACAATATTGTATAGATCTCTGACAACTAGAAACTCAGAATTTCATTGCATGAGTTCTAACTATGAGATCTCAACAAATCAATTTAAGAGTAAAATCAAATATGTTTTGAAGGATTTTAGGATAAAAGATGAGTCTAGAACTATTTATAATGATCTTCTTTCCACGAATTTTCTAAATAAAAACTCGTTATGGCCTCTTTGTTGATTGTGCATTAAATGAAAAATTGTAAAATTGTTTATCCATGTAGTCTACAAAATAAGGCTTCAAAAAACTTTGAAAATATCTCAAATGGTAATTAATTTGAGAAAAATGCAAAGAAAGAACCTAATGGGGCCCATGCTGAACAAAACCCATGTTTTCATTTTCCGAAATTGGCTTTCATTTTCTCAAAAGAACATGTTTTAAGTTGATTGGTCAAAACTACTACATTTTTCCATTGATTTGATGTTGGAGGTCCACAGGTGCGAGCTAGGTGGAATTTGACCAATAGAAATCCATATTGGAACCTTTAGAAACAATGTCCATGTGTTAGATTTCCTTCTAGAGTGGTGCTACTATCTCAACGATGGAGATCGCTACGAAAACTTGACAAAATTGTAGAAACTTGAACTTGCTAAACTGTCATTAGTAAAACCACGCAAATTTCTTCTTAATTCATTAAAAATAATGGAAATAATAATAATAAACCATGTAAACATGTGTGCTAGATTTTGGTGCGTTTATGAAGAAATATAGCTAAAAATGATGACAATGGGTGAATGGAATGATGTAAAAAATGGGTGGTTTCATCCACAAAATTATAACACATTGGAGGCCCAACACTCACCTTTAGAACCCCTACCCTTAGCCTCTAATCAAGTTGGATTATAGAATATGTTATTATTATTTTCTCAAAGTGGTTCAAATGTGAACTACCACTTTCATGGAGTATAAAAGAGGGAGAGGGCCATGCGAGTAGAGAGAGAATACTGCAATGAAATGTATGCACTAACTCTTAGTTTTCATTCATTCCCTATGATTCCAATATTTCATGAGTTATGAGGAGATGAACCAAAAGGTGGTAGCAAATCTTATTCAAAGGAAACACATTGATTTTCTGTCATTTTTTATTGTTATTTGAAGGTCTAGTTTTATCTAAATATGGCTAATAGCCATCAATTTTGTAGAGAAACATGCTCTCTATCATTATATCAGGGCATTTAAAGGTGTTTTGAAGACTATTTCATCATTTTTCTTTTAGTTTCTGGAATTTTGTATATGATTTTTTACATTATAGTAATTTTGAAGCTGATTTGGACAATGGTTCTTTGCAAGAATCTTCCTTGTTTAGTTTGTTGTACTCGTAAACTTTTCATTTAATAAAATCATCTTTTTTCTCTATTTTTCATGTGTATACTTTTCTTAGAATTTCATAATTTTTATTGGCAATTTATTTTCTTTAATTTATAAGTATAGGGTGGTGGAGGCTCTACAACTTTTAAGGTCTGAAATGTCTTGAAATGTTGATTGGTTCATTTTTGTCCATGTCTAATATATAATTTATTTACATAGATTTTTAAAATATTCTTTTGACATTTCTACATTTTTATAAAACTTTAGACATAAATTTGTAAATATTATATTTTATCTTTATTTTCACTTATACATCAAATAAATAATGATTTAAGATTACTTAAAACTTGTAAATTTTCCTTTGATTAATCACACCTTACGACAACTTTTCCCATTATGTGAGTCACCCTCATGAGATTCGAGGAGTTGGTTGATAGTACACAAATTCTCTTTGATCAATAGGTCCATGTTGTGTTGTTCCATTGTGTTGTTGATCCATATTTATGAAGGAAATAAAAGAAATACAGGTTTAATAAAAAACATAGAGATATAATGAAACATAACTTCAATTAATAAATATAAATAGTTGAAATCTATTTACATGCAGAAAAGAAACAAACTAGCTCTGGTTAGGGTAGCTTATCTCTGAGAATAGATGTGACAACAACATGTCTTTTGCACTATGTTACAAAGAGGATCAGAGGAATTTTATCATTAAGGAACAATGGAAAACCGCAAACATCCAAAAACTTAACCCTAGGAGATGAAGCGCCAAAAGCGCGTGGGTCCTAATGGGGTTAGTTGGAACATCAACCTCTTAAGGTTGTAACTCTGGCATACACTATGTGTTTGGTGCACACGATACCTCCTTAGAAATATCTATCTAAGGACAAAAAATTTCAACTACAAATAAAGGGTTGTTGTCCTCCCATTTTTCCATTTCTCAAAAAATGTTGTTTAGGGCCTTTATATGACCTTGGAAGTTCAAGACCCAAAAAACTACCACAAATAGAAAACTGTCGAAATAGGAAATTTCTCTAAAAAATAGGAAAATGAAAGGAAATAGTGTTGGGGATCCAAGTGGAAAAGGAAGGTGGCCACAAATATCCACCTAGATCAGTCGTCATCCCTTAGGAATCAATGGTTCCCATTGTGTTGAGTGCCTCCATGAGATGGGGAAACTTCTGCTAAATTTGGTCCCTGGTGAGCCACTTGCCTTGGTGTAGGCATTGGTAGGCTTTGACAACCTGATATATTTAGATCCTCTATTGGCATGTTTTCTTAATTTGTGTGTCCATGATCTAATCATTCGTGGCATGTTCAATGCAATATGGGTTGAGATCTATTGGTGTCAGCTATTTAGTAATGTCTGATGTGTCCAACAAAGGTGGAAAGTATGGCAGAAGGTGGTCCACATTGAATACTGAGTGTAGTCCAAGGAATGGGAGAAAACTTAGCTCATAAGTATTGTCACCCATAACCTTGGTGATGGTATAAGTCCAATATTAGAGTGGTCCAAGCTTCTGATGAGCTCTGGTAAGGTGTTCCTTCTACAAATGCAATCAAACTTTATGACCCACTTGAAACTTATGTGGCACCTGATGTTGATCACGATGATTTTTGTAGTTCACATTGGATTTGAACCTACTAGACAATGTATTAGACACATTCAATAACCCTGGTGATTTTATCAAATTTAGACTAAACATGTGCGTATTTTTAATGTGTAGTTGTAAGAGGAATTACAACATCAATAAGGCACAATAGTTGAAATCCAAACCCACTTGAAACGATTTGTGGGCAGTTGAGATATGGAGAGATCTATTATATTTGTGTTGCACATAAGTAAGACACTTAACCCATGTTTGTGGATGCTTGGAGTTGTACATCCATAGTATATGCACTATCATCCTATTAACAACCTCTATCTAGCCATCAGTATGCACAATGAATGCAGGCGACTTGGTGAGCTTAGTGTCCAACAATGATTAGAGGCTTGACCAAAATTCACTTAGGAACCTATTATCCCGATCTGATATAACGGTTTGTGTAATCCAAAAATGTACGCACACTCATTCAAAAAAGAGTTTATCAGTGCCTTCTACCATGATATTCTTCTTGCAAATAGTCAATGTAACCATTTTGGAAAATCTATCAATGACCACGAATACACAGTTGTTATTGTGCTTGGTAAAAGGAAGGCTAGACATATAGTCAATGGAGATGGATTCCTAAGGCTAGTTAGGAGTAGGCAGAGGAGTGTACAAGCCTTGCTTCTTAATGGTTGGCTTGGTGATGGCACAAGCATTGTAGGATCTAATATATTTTTGAACATCTTGTCAGATTTTTGGCCAATAAAAACAGTTCCATATTACTTCCACAGTTTTCTCCAAACCAAAGTGTCATATGACCCAACTATAGAGTGCTTCCTAAATCATCTTAGCACACTCGCTTGAAGGAACACAAAGGTGCCTTAGGTAGCATAACAATGCATCCTAGAGACAAAAGTCTATTACTTTCTTGCCATCCAGCCGCATTTGGTATGTGGTGGAAAATCATGGATCATGTATGTATGGTTTTGGCCTTCGAGCAGTCTCGTGGTGAAAAGAGTTGAGAACAATAGTCAGTTCCCCAACTAGGGGCCAACAAAGGCAATCTACAATGTTATTGGTGCTTCCCTTCTTATATTTAATGTTCAAATGGAATTGCGGTGGATATGTGGACCATTTCTGATGGAAATCATTCTATAACTTCTCTTGTGTCTGTATAAACTGAAGAGGGTGGTAATATGTGTGTATGATTGTCTCCTTCCACAGAATGTAATGTTTCCACTACCAACAAGCTTTCACAATGGAATACATATCCTTATTGGAGGTGGGGTAATTCTGAATCATATCGAAGAGTGTCTTACTTTGATAGGCCACTATATTCCCTTACAAGGTGAGAACTGCACCAATAGCATAGTCAGAGGCATTTATCTCGATTTGAAATGGTTGTTGTAGGTATAGCAATGTGAGTACTGGCACAGAACAAAGGAATTTTTTTAGCTCAATGAATTCCACCCTGGGTAACCTGACTCAAAGGCTAACTGATATGAGAGAATCCCGACATGAACCTTGGATAGAAATTCACAAGGCCCTAAAAGTTACGAAGCTCTATTAGATTTGTTGGGGTTGGACAATTCAGAATGACTTGGATATTAGCTAGATCCACACACATGCCTTTTTCATCAATGATTCATCCTAGGAATTAGACCTAACTCATGCCAAAGGAGCATTTCTCCAAGTTGGGACATAGTTTGTGTTGTCAGAGGGTTTGATGTACTTGCCGAATATGTTGCAAGTGATTTTCCCAACTCTTGTTGAAGATGAGGATGTCATCCAGATACACAACCATGAACAAGTTAGTGAAAGGTTGCAATATGTTTTCCATCAACCTCATAAACTTTGTACTGCAATTTGTCAACCTAAAGGGCATAACCAACCACTCAAAAATTCCCTCCTTGGATTTGAAGGTGGTCTTCCATACATCTGTGGGTTCTATTGGAACTTGGTGATAGCCAAACTTCAAATCAATCTCATTGAAGTACTCGGCCCCCTTGATCTAGTCAAGAAGGTAATCAATCCATGGGATCAGGTACCTATTCCTAACAATTTTTTTATTCAATGATCAATAATTAATGTAGAGCCTCCATGGCCCATCCTTCTTTTGTATGATTGAAATTGGGCTCCCACAAGGTGAGGAACTTGGTAGGATGTGCCCCCTTTGTAGTAGCTCCTAGATCTACCACTTGATTTCCTCATTTTCTAGAAGAAATCAATGGTATATTGGTTCATTGGGTAGAGGAGTTGTGAGAGTAAGATTGATTGAATTATTGACCTAACAGTGCATAGGTACCCCTGTGGATGAGGAGAAGATGTCCTTGTACACTTCCATGACCTTATCAACTTGCTTCTATTACATGGATGAACCCTTTCTGGGAGCCATGGATGTGGCCATGATATTCTCTTCATGGTTAGAGTGAATAAGAAATAAACACATTTCCAAGTCTAGGAGATGATCTTACTACATTTCTTAGCATAGATCAAAGAAATGGCGATAGGCGGAGCTATCTCTAGTATCCTGTAGAGTTTTCTTCCCAAAGTAATAATAAGAATGTGAGGTCTAGACTCATACGTAGCATGATGCTTCCACAAGTATGGTTTTCATAGTAAAACATTACAAACTTCAAGAGGAGCAACATCACACAATACCTCATCTGTGAAGGGCTTGATATTATTAGAAGGGAAGGTGACATCGTTGGTTGAAATAGAGATAACATCCTTAGTGGAGCCACCTGATGGTGTATGGTTGCAGGTGTGGTATGGTCGATAGGCCCAAATGCTCAATGACCTCTACCAAGATGAGGTTCTTTTGGCTCCCAATGTTGACAATGAACTATAATGGAGAACCATTCACCCACATATGTGAGTGGAAGAGACGATCCCCCTCCTCTAGATCTCCGGGTTCAATATTTTGGACCTTGGTGGTGGCAACAGTAACACTAGGTTCTACATCAATAATCTTCTTCTCATTTTCATTCCCCTTGTTGGGTTCTGGCTCAGATTTAGAACATGCATGAGACTTTGAAGCTTTTATCTTGACCACCATTGACTACTTGGCACAAAACTAATTTAAGTTGTGGTTGGGGCTCTTGTGGAACCCACACCATATTCCAATGTCTGTCTTCATCTTCTTAGTGCTATTATTTTCTTGCAACTTAAATGGGTTGTCCTAGGTTGCTCAACCTTGACTCTATCCTTTGTTCTACAATTTAGAGGTGCCTTTTCCCTACTTTGGATTCGTAGATCCAAAGTATCACTTCTTTTGTTTCAATTTTTGCTTAATCCTCACAACATATCATATGTTGCATCAAGCGAGGAGATGTTCAAGAACTCCATTTCTACCTGAATGTATTTGTGCAAATAACCATGGTACTTGAGTATGATATGTCACTTAGAATCCTTGATGCCTAACTTCATGCATAGGGTATGGAAAATGTTTGTGAACTCTAGCATGTCTTGGTCCCTTTCATCCCATAGTGTCATCCACTTCATGTACTTATATTCATAGCTCCTGACAGGGTAATATTGCTCCTTGATGGCATCTTGGAAATAATTCTAAGAGGGTGTAACTAAAAATAGTGAGGTTTTCTCCTCGTCCCTCTCCTCACATTAATATTCCCACTAGTCCTTGACATTGGGGGCGGGGGGGTGGCTTTGAGGAGCGTAGAAGTAATATTTTCCCTATCGAAAAAAGTATGGAATTGAAAAATGTCCTCCCAGTAGATTTAGCCATATATCTAAGGAATTTGTGTCTATTTGGCCTTTAGATATAGGAATGTTAAAGTTAACTTGTACCTTAAAAGGGGCAGAGCCTATGAAGTGACTGTTGGATGAATATGCTTCACCCACTAATACCCACATAAGGATCTGGGAAATGTTTTCCACCATCTCATTCCTTTGTTGCTCAAGGGCCTCTTCAAGCAACATTTTGAAAGAAACTATTAATCCCTCATCTTTGTTTTATTCCACTATGGGAGTCCATTGGGGTTGGTGAGGCCGATCTTGCAAGGGTTCAACTAGTTCAAGTCACAACTCCTTATACCCTGACCTTGTTGGGGACATGCACAAAAAAGCAGATAACGAGAAAACCACTATGATACCACTGATATAAATTTATGAAGGAATGAAATGAAATACATATTTAATCAACAACATAGAAATACAGTGAAACAAAACTTCAGTTAATAAATAGAAACTGTTGAAAACTATTACTCGCAGAAAAGAAACAAACTAGCTCAAGCGATGTTAGCTTATCTCTGAGACGAGATGTGACAAATACATTATTTCTACATTGTGTTACAATGAGGCCAAAGGCCTTTTTATCATTAATAAATAATGGAAAACCATAAACAACAAAAATCTAACCCTAGGAGATGAAGTACCAAAAGCTTCTTGGGCCCACTGGGTTAGTTGGAATGTCAACTTCCTAGGGTCGTAACTTTGGCATATGATCTATGTTTGGCATGCATGATACCTCGTTAGAAATATCTATCCGAGGACAACAAATTTTCACTACAAACTAGGTTTTGTTGGCCTCTTGTTTTCTCATTTATCAAAATAACACCATTTAGGGCCTAAAAAAGACTCTAGAAGTTTAGGACTTGAAAAACTACCAAAAATGGAAAATTGTTGAAATAGGAAACTGTGTTTGAAATTAGGAAAATAAAAGCAAATATTGTTGGGGATCAAAGTGGAGTAGGCAGGTGACTAACATTATCCAACTAGATCAATTTTTCATCCTTTTATTTATTCATGCAATTGGGTCTTTGTCAATGCCATCAGACATACATAATTGTTAGTTATATCAAGTACAAACATATTAACTTGTTACCTTTCCATGCCAACACTAAGCATGTTGATATGAAGCATGTTTTCTGCTACTAATCATATATTTAAAACCAGTTATAGTCACATTCATCAAGAATTAGCAAGGAAACATCAACATGTTTATAACCATATCATCACTAATGTTTAAATCAAAATTTTAGCAAGATTATCAACCATGCCATTTGCAAGTTTAAAGGTCAACACACACATACACACACATGCACACATATATCCAAAAACTTATCAGAATAAATTTTAACCGTCTATGTGCAAGCCTCTTTAAATCTAGTGCTGAACCTTAAATTTTCATTTCATCTAATCTTGAGCCCATTGAGGTCAAGTGCTAAACCTGGCTGCTATTTTTTTTTTGTATACATTGGAGTTGGCAACAGGGGCAGCCTCATGACTCACGTTACATGGGGTCAATTCTGACCGCTACCTCTATAACCACTCGGAGCTACGCCCGCCCCTCTCCACAACGTCGGGTTAGTCCCAAGGAATTGAACTCGTGACCTTCAGTACGGAGCCCGCCTTTCTAATGAACTTCACCGCAGTGTGATTACCAACTCGCCTACCCCCGTGAGGCTTCTAAACCTGGCTACTATGATTCTAACCTTCTCTTTCATTTCCCATTCAATCCAAGTGTTGAACTTGGGTACTTTGATACCACTATGTAACACTCCCTCTCACCCCTTTGGTATTCCCGAGTTGCGGGAGGCATTAATTTTAATTAACCTGACCTCCATGGCTTCATTATGAAGATGAGGCTACAAAAATACATATTTTCCAACTTTGTTGAAACCTAACAAAAATACCACCAATGCATTCAGATAATTGGGATCCATTTGGTAATATATATTTTATCCCAATCAAACTCATAGATTGAGAGATATTCCCATTTTTGTGTTTGACCAATTAACTCTTACCACATTAACACAACATTGTCACATGGCATCCACCTGTGACACATGTGGACCTACCATGTTACCTATGGTATATTTCATCACTTTCCTCGTACCTACTTGGTAGCCCATGTAGACTTAGGGTCTTTGGTTCCTCTAGGCTTAGCCCCATCATGCATGCATTACCACTTCTTCATGTTATATCTAATTAAAGGGAAAATCTGGGTACACGCAATATACCATATTGACACATTCCCCATATCCATGAACTTCCATATTTCTACCCTTCTCCATCCATGAGGTAAATTGTGGAACCCACAAGGTTTCCACTTAGCTACACCAACCTTTCGTGGAATCTACCTACTTAGCTCCATTCATATTCCCACAAGGCCCATGTCGTATGTATTTTAATTCCTTGCCTTTTGTTATCTATCATCGAAGAGATCTTGCACCATACACTTATGCACTAAGTTCATACCATTTGGATCTCCTAACCCCTAGATAACTTGTACACTCAAACATGCATCTAAATCTTCCCATGATGATCCCCACACTAGATATTTCACATTTTGATATAGTTTACTACTCCCCAAAAATCCAGGGGCACAAGCAAGTGCACCCATGCACCATCGCCCAAAGTTTTGGACTCCCAAAGTATTTTCCAACCAATAATCCTTCGACTCCAGCCAAGCGAGGCCCTCACTAGATATTGTGCCCTTCCTTGGTTTAATGTTGAAAATCTAGACCATTCGAATCTAGTGCACGTCAAAGGCTCACTCGTGATGACTAGCCTAGTGCCAAGATCATGAGATGCATCTATTAGGCACACATGCATCTTCCCCTTTTTTCCATATCTGGATGAAAATTAGCTACATGAAATTAACAAGGGTATATATCCCAAATACATAGTCCATTCCAACACCATCTAGCCCTATATGCAAGTATATACTTTTTATCAAACACATAGGAAGGGAACTTCAAGGGTTTAAACCAAAATATACTTTAAATAGAAAAATGCATGAAATTTCAATTTTTTAAAAATGAAACCAAATGAGTTAAGAAATGGTTTCAATAGAAAGACGTCACAAGGAATTCACATACCATTGTTCCTCCATGAAATGCATGACAATAAAACATAATACATAACCACAACAGGTTCTTATTGACCATAAAACAAAAGTAGATATCATATCTAACTAGCTTGTCATGCATTACACAACACCATCCATAATGCTTTATCAGGAAAGGTAATCAACAATAGTCAACAAATAGAGACATGATATTCATAACATACCAGACAATGAATGTCACACACTACAACGGTCTACTAAAGCATGCCAAGTAGTCATACAAAACTATGAATATATATCCACTCATTATAAACACATCAGTAAACACAGAGGCCTCCAAACCCCTCGTAACCATGAAAACATTCATAAACACATTTTCCGACTAATAGTGCTAATTCATATCAAGAATCCATTCATATACATGCAAATAACTCTGTAAACCATTATGATAATAGTAGCACATTGATCCATAACTTTATCATGACCACGAATGCATATAAAACAAAGCACCCATTATTGAACAAATGGAAATCATAAAAACATTCTAGAGGTAGAACTAATGCATACACACAACACATAGATTGGACTGCTAATTAGATTACCCATAAACATGGTTACAACAGTGAGTTTCCCAAACTTATAAATATATAAAGACAACTAAAACTTATGAAATCACAATTAGTCGTGAGTGATTTCAGATAACTAATCAGGGACATATTAAAAAACCTAAAAATGACTAAGAATGTTGCAATCACATAACTCAAGCAACCCATAATAACCACATATATAGAAGTTAGCTGGTCAACCATGATTATAAAATAAATCAAGCATTCTTACATAAATGACATGGGATTAATCATTAGGCATAAGCACAATAATGCCTATCATAGCCTATAGGCTAACATTCATAACTAAGAATAATTATTTGAATATCTTAAAATCAATGGCAACTGAAGGAAGGAATTCCAAAATCCACCAAACCATAGGCCAACTACACTACAAACTTTCTTCTAGTTGACTACCCCAAAGCCAGATTCAAGGTCTGAGGAAAAATAGGATGAACATGATTTTAGGAGATGGAGTCCATTATTTAAGTGCTTCACCATATTAACATTTAGGATTTAGTGGTTCATTCACTAGCTAAAGTTCGCACATGCCACACAAGCTTAAACACAATCTCAATGGTTGTAATACATAGCCACATGAATGATCACATAGGTCAGAGAGAGTATGCCATAAATTTTGTGGCACAACGTTAGAAAACAAATATGTATGAACTAGCCAATACTAATGGCTCAAAATTTCAGAGCACACCATGCTATCTATGCATGTGTGTTTCTTCTTCTCTCCTTCTCTTTCCCCCTTGTCCCTCTTTTCCCTCTTTTACCTCTTTTCCCTATGGCTACATTTTCTTTGAAATCCTACGATTTTGTTTACTTGATGGACTAGTCTATTGTAAATGATTGAACTTTCTTAATGAATTGAACATGAGGAAATGATCTTATCTATATAACCCTCAAGCCAACCCTTAAACCAAAGAACAATCTTCATAAATGCCTCCAAACAAGTTGCTTCAATCAAGTAATCTTATTAATATTGGCACTAACTTTTCAATTATATGAAGTATAAAATTCCATTAGAAACCTCAAAATGTAGACAAAATTTAAGCTATCATAAAATTTCCCACATGTGATAACAAAAAGTCCACCACCCAAGCAAGAAAACAAATCTAAGCACTCAAATTAGAAATTAAATGAATATGCAGAAAATTATTATAAAATCATGTTTTCTAACTAATTTTTAAATATACTCCTCAGATCATTGACTTATATTGTTAAAATGTACTCAATTATGACTGAAATATCAAGACATGTTCTTTTACCTCATTTCCATAAAAGCTTGATGGGATGAGTGTACTGTGCATGGTAGCCAAAAGTGTGAGCACAATAAAGTTAATAGACTGATGTTGGCAAGACATATGTTTAGAAAACTAATTTTTCATCCTCTTTCTCCTTTCTTTGAAAGACCTACAAACTCTTTTTTTATTTACCTTTATAATTGCACATATATATGCAAAATGTCAAGTGGAACATTGTATACTCTATTCTATATCAAGGAAAATCTATTGGGAATACTATTTCAAATCAATAGTAAATAATCAACAAAATTACCATAGTATATTGATAAATTTGAAGCATGCTTATTGCTGCAAACATGCTAGAATAATGTCCTAAATGTTGGTTGATGAGATTAGTATTAGGAATTGAAGTAAATATACTTCAATCACTGGTTTGATTATGGTGAATAACAACTGACAAAAATAAATTTTACTTAATATTTTCATAAAATATTGGTTGGAAATCAAAGGACAGACCTGATGTAGGTTCCTTTTTAATGCTAACTGGAACACTTCAATGATATAATAACAATATTTCTTATCATACAACTCGCTTAAATTCATGTTGGAGCAAAAAGATAAAGGAATGCATGATGGTGACAAGAGGTTTGAAGATGAAAGGTAAAATATAATGAAGAGGTGGTCAAGTGAAATCATGAAAGAGAATACACGATAGGAATTTTGAAATTATTGTGGTTTTTCATCATGATTTCCTAATATTTTAACAAATTAAATTTCTTATATATGGTTTTACCTCAAGTTTTACCTTTAATTGATACTACAGTGAAGAATAGAACATGATATAAATGAGTTCAATATGATTTTTTTTGTAGGAAATGGAGCTTTGACGATAATCATGCCAAGAAATGTAAGTTATTTCATATGGAAAATTGCATCTACATGATTCGGTAGATATATAATTTCTAGAAATTCTGATAAAAAATTAAAAATAATGTCTTGAAGAGATACCCATACATCCCTCATTGTGCTTTTTCTAGAAATTTCATCCACATAATAATCAATCTATCATATGGTGCTCAAAACAAATGTCTTAGAATTTTTTTCACTTACCCTTATCTTCTTGCAATCATTATATAAAAAGTGCCTCTAAAACAGGCTACTACATGCATCTATAGGTTTCTACAACTATTTCTATAGGCTTCTATAGTTGTTTCTACTCTTTCTACTATCATTGTGATTTAAAAATGATGAGAAGAATATGATTACCAAGTGGTTGGATGCTTAGGTCAAAAAGAGTATGCTGAAGAGTGTCTGAAGGAGATTTCAATTTTCATTTGGAACCATAAAAAGGATATTAACACTCTATCTCCCCTACACTAATGATGGTGTGTATCCTCATGTAACCATCTCTTTGGGATGTAAGATGATGTGAGAGAGAAACAATAAAATCTTGGTTGCACGATGAAGATAAATCTGCTAAATATTAATGGAAAGAGCTCACAATGTAAAAGTGAATTTGTTGATGATAAATTTTGCTGACGATGTGCATGATACCCTTGAAAATCAAATCTAATTACTTGCTTTTATTGAGACTTGACATACTGCTAACATTTGGAGTGTTTCTTAAAGTTGTTTCTTGCATCAATAGAGTACCCATCATTTACATAGTGACATTCCTTCCTCCACAAGGCACAATATCCTTCCTACCCCTAGCTTGTTATCAAACCTTGAATGCTAAATCATGCTAGAGTAGAAGGGTTATAAATTTAACTTATATCATCGTGCTACTACTTTGGAGAAAATTTTGACAAGATCAAGTTTTATCTCCATGGAGTCTTGAACTCGTACTAAGTGCTAAAATAGGATTCATAGAACATGATGTATGTTGATTGAGGTCACACTATTGTTTGAAACTAAATGGTAATCTTTGTTGAAGCAATATACAAAAACGTTTGTACAACAAAAAATGAATTATTGCAAGTTGTTGCTCATATCATAAAGCATATAGTCTTCACATATAACCCTGATTATGTAAATGAGTGTCAAGGTACAAGAGTGCATCATTACAGGTATGAATAAATCTATTGAAGTTGAGTCATCTACATGATCTGACAATCAAGAGGCATTGAGGTAATACAATTTTGTTAGTGATGAAATCTACCATTGATGTATGCAAACTCCTAGGAACTTAAAAGAATCTATCATCTTGGTTTGAAATAGGGTGTTGAAGTCCATGGAACAAGACTATTGGAAGGTGGGATTCAAGGAAAAGGACATCAAGAAACTTGAGTATAGAGCCAAAAATATTTTGAAGAATCATAATGAAACATTGGAACCAAAATGAACTCACATAACTTATTGTAAATCATGTTGTCTAGGAAGCCTATTTTCAAGAAAGACTCATGCCTAGTTGTGCCAGTTACCTAGTTTTTAGAACTAATCTTATTTTTATCTTTACTATTTTATTTATTTCTTTATTCTATCCTATTGTAATTGAAAAAGAGAATCCCTTTCAAGTGTATCTGTATTCTAGTGAAGTCATGTCCATAACAAGATAACCAATGTTCTCATATTCAAGTTTAAAAAATATTCTTGGCCAATACGAGATATGATGAACTAGCCACTTCAATTGATGTGATGCCAAGAATTGTTAAAGAAGAAAGTGGTGCTCCAACCTAATAATTTTTTGGAACCAAAGTTCAATATAGTTGTGATTCCCTTGGTTCACTTCCTCATTTGGACCACTCTATATGTCCTCTTTTACCATGCCATTCATATCTTTTATTATCAAATGGTTAATCTCTTGGATGCATAAAGGATCTAATGATATCTATGTATTGGAATCCTTGATCTTAGGTTCTAATTGTTGTGTAATGACCCATCATGAGTTTCCGATGGAATATGATTATTAGTATGCATATGAGGCATGTGTATGTTAGCTACATATGCATGCATTACATGTATTACACTAGTATACATACTAGTTCGATTATATAAAACATCAAAGTGTAACATAAATGAATTAATTATTAAATGTATTAATTGATACCCTAATTATCAAATAATACAATATAATATATTAATTCAATTTCGTTTAATATAAATTTTATTAAATAATAAATTATTATTACATATAATGGGACAATACATGTCATGTATCTTAAAACAAGGGGCTCTAGAAATATTCTCTACTCAAGTTAGTTGAACCAACAAAGAACAAAGAACTTCATTTAAGATTTAATTCACTGAAAAGATAACCGCCTCAAAGTAATATATTGATTTTTATTATATTTTTTTAATTTAATATTTTATTATTTTATTTTATTTATTTATTATTATTATTTTTTCCAGATAAGGTTGAGGCTAATTGGAACTTATGAAGGTGGGTTTTCTTTGAATAGAAGAAGCCTTCCTTCTAAAAACATCCAAATTGGGGAGGCGGGGGAATGTTTTCGGATGAAAATTTGGAGAAGGGGGAGGGATTGAGAATTTGGAAATAGACTCCATGGATTGGGAAGGTTGGGGGATAATCCCTGGAGCATAGGATTTGACTATAGACCTGTGATATTTGGGCACTATTCTTGGAGTTTTGGGCATGGGGGCTAGAAGACTTTGATCAAAGTCTTTTAGGTCTCGGATTTGGAGAGGCTTGTCCCAGATTGGCTAGGTAGAATCATTTGATTTGGAATTGGAAGCTAGAGACTTGGATTTAGCCACACATCGACATCAACTGAGGATTAACATCAACTGAGATAAACAGGTACAAGGGAATGGTTAATTTTGTATATCAAGAAATGTTGATTTAAACTTTGCACAATTGGAACAAAATTTTAGTGATAGGCTTTACAAATGCATATGTTATGATGTGTAGAAAATTTATTTTGTTGCAGATGGTATAGTTATCCATACTAACTACATGATGAAAAAAATGCAAGAATAATTGAGGCTCAATGAGATTCGATGTTAGGGTGTTACCTCCTTAGTCTTATTAGGAGGGGTGGAGATGTTTCCCTCCATTTATTCTCTTAAATATATTCATTGGAGGACTGTGTGAGTCACACTCTCTTAGACATGTGATGATGACTACCATATGACTACTGGAGAATTTAGGTCAATGTATTTGATGCTCCCACCGTTGGGTTTTATGAATGGTTAGGTCAGTATAGCGGATGCTATGGCATATTCCAGTAAAGGATGGATAAGAGGGGGGTGGAAGAGATTAGGATGGATAGGATGATTCTAGGATAACTTGGGAACACTACTTGGATATGGTATGCCTATTTATGTTGTAACCAATAAATAAATAGAATACAAACTTTAAGTGTCATCACATTATAATTGAGAATGCAATCAAAAAATTCAAACATTACATTATTATAATACTCACTAATATAATTGATGATATAATATATAAACCCTAACTTCAAGACAAATTTTTGTAAAGGAGGGGTGTGTGTAATGACCCTTGTTGACTTACTGATTGAATATGATTATCAACATGAATATGAGGAATGCATATGCTAGCTATATACGTATGCATCCAATGCATTGCACTAGTACACATACTAGTTTGATTAAGTAAAATGTCTAAGTGTAGGGTAAATGAATTAATTACTAAATGTATTAATTAATACCATAATTATCAAATAATACAATAAAATATTTTAATTTAATTTCGTTAATATAATTTCAATTATATAAGAAATTATTATTATTATAATGGGACAAGACATGGCAATGTATATTAAAAGAAGGAATCTAGAAAGATCCACCACTCTAGTCAGTTGAACTGATAAAGTACAAATAACTTGATTTACTATTTAATTCATTGTAAAGAAAAGCACCTCAAAATAATATTATGTAATATTTTTTTGATAAGATTGAAGTTGATTGGACCTTATGATGGTGGGGTTTCTTCGGGACAACTCAAACTCTTCCTTTCGAACCAGAGTCGGGCAGAAATACGATGGATAAAAATATGGAGGAGGTATTAATGAACAGAATCGGTCGAAGCAAGGCCATAACTGATCTAAAAGGTTAGGTGTTGCAGCAGCAAAAGTGGATATGTCATAAATTACAAAACTCAAATTTACGGATAATAGCATGAGATACTGGGCCAGTAGATCGGGGCATTTTCCTTACGATCTTATCCCCAATCTTAAAGTCTGGTTGGAGTTATCAATTCACTGTACAAATGGTATTTTCCCATCATAAAGTGCGAATAAAATGTTAAATACACACATGTATTTGGCACGGCTCTGTTGTTGTTGATACAATTAGCAATAACCGCTACAGCGGACGCCTTAATCCGCACAGCACCGTATATATCAACCAATATAACAACATGCGCACAGCTCCACACCATTCCAGCTTCACACCAGTCACCATAAGAGTTCTAACACCATAAAACGCAGTGCTTTTCCCACACTTGAACAGTGCCTTCGTGCTAACGCAGGGTAATCCGCCTTGGATTTATTAATTAAATAATAAGCTGCTCAGACTTAATACACAGTCATATATATGCATGCGGAAACCATTCAACGTTTAATACACAGTTCAAATAACTGGTGAATACACACACTTAATTTAACAGGGAATTGATAATCCATGAGGACGCAGAGAAAAATATAGTCATAATACTTCTCTGGCAGGCTTCCTCCTCTGCGTGAGAGGTTATTCTTATTTATAATAATAGTGGGTAAATACATAAGGAATAGATCAGACCTTATCTCCTAAAAAAGCAGGCTTTTTCCCTTTTTACACAATGATTTAAAGCTTGAAGCTTTTCTCAATTTTTATCCTAGTTTTAACTGGAAAAACATAGAAATTCTATTCCAATTCTTTTTTCCTAAACTATTCTCTCATATCCTTTTTCTAAATAAAAGAATATTTACATAACTTCGCTTCCTAAACCAACAAAATATTTAAAATTATCACACCCCCTCTTTATTCTATATTTACAAATGAAGAGGGTTTTGATGCTCCTGCATCATTTTCTCTTCCTTAAGAGGCTGGGACACTAACTCCTACTAGGATTTGAGAAAGTTCTTGTAGTAATTCTTATTCAGTCAATGGATTCATAAACATGTTTGAATTCTTGTTGCTGGTTGATAATACTTATTTTAGAACATCGATTAGTACATGGGGGGTTCTTACGACACCAAAATTAACTAAATATTTCTATCCTATTATATACTAGAAATGAATAAAACTAATTACACACTACAAAATTCAAAGAAAAAACACATAAATCTAAAGAGCAATCATGTACTCAAATTCCCTCATGTTACTAAGACCTTAGTGTCACAATTATTTGTTCACCATGAGTTATTCTATTCTTTTCATATATAAAGACACTCTTGGATAAAGGAAAATTAAAAAACCAAACTACCAATGCTCAAATGTATTTCTAATAAAAAACTAACTCCACTGTACACTTTCCTATCAATGGCACCAAAAATGTTAATTAATTCTATCATTGTGATTTTTTCTACATTTAAATCATCAATCCAAGTTTTCTAAACTTATGACGTGTAAAGAAAAATATATGCAGGAGCTTGTTTCTAACTTATCTACTAAAAATATCTTTGCAAATTATCTAGCAAAAGCAAAGTTATAATTATGAAAAGAAAGTGCAATTTAAATAAGTCATCATAGTCTTGGTTCTAAACACATTTAAACCATTACCACGTAAAGAATTTGTCATGAAACAATCACATAATCATTTGATAATTTAATTATAATTCAACTATTGGGTTTTGCAATTGAGAATAAATAAGTCTTTAATCAATCAGATGGCTCATATGAATAGCCTTCATTGTATTTTCATGCTACACAAAACTATAAATAATGAGAATTAAAGTATTAAAATTGTACAACATATTCAATCAACTGTAACTAAAAGAAAATTAATGAAAGAAGAGAAACATGTTCCTTACATAGGGTTCCCTCCTAGCTTGGTTACACATTCATATTCCATACATAGGGTGCCCTCCTAGCTTGGTTACACATTGCTAAAGTGTTCATATAAGCTTATACAGTTGAAGAAACTCTAAAATATGAAACTTCTCCTCATATGTAATTGCACGGGAATATTAATTCTTCAATAGCAAAAAAGATTTAGTACTGATAATATCAAAGAGTGTTTTTCATAAATAGAGATTGTTCCTATAGGCTCACAAAATGAGATCTTGGAGATCCAAAATCCATGAATACTCAACTTGGCCATAACAACAATTATAGGAAAACCTAGGCTCACAAAATGAGATCTTGGAGATCCAAAATCCATGAATACTCAACTTGGCCATAGCAACAATTATAGGAAAACTTCGTTTAAAGAATCAAGAAAATCTCTTAGATCCATTAGGTTTTGAGGAAAAGTGCCTAAATGGGCATGTTTGAGAAAATCCCCATGCCCCCAATTTCCTAGATTTGTCTTCATATGATTGCAATTAACCCCACAAAATTGTATTAGTTTTGGCACGAGTTCCATGAATTGTTTATAAAGAAAGTAGCACATGTGTGCATTTAACTTCAGATATAAACATTTCATGTCGTATGAGAGAATTTATGCATGACATAGATAAATTCATGCATTTTGTGCAAATTTGATGAAGATCCAACTTGCATATTATGCCATTTGTACATATGTTGACTACAAGTTTGACTTGTCTCCTATGTTGATTTGGAGGATCTTTGGCAAAACTGATAGGTGGATGAATATCTGATGTTGATTTGAAATCTTCTCAAGTCATGATTATAACCTTGAGCGTGTGCAAGCAATTGGAACTATGATTTTGCTATAACATCAATTAGTTGATATAAAAATTGAACTCACAAAAACTATCAGTACTAAGCCAACCATAATCCTAATTAGTTCATCGAAAGCAAAGAAAATATATGATAATTAGCCACTTGATGCTTACAACCTTGTGAGGGCTTATTTATGAATAATTATGGTGAACACGATAATGAATATCTTAAATGATAATCACAAAGGAGTGATTTTGGTGGTGAGAAGGATGCTAAATTAGCTACCCAATAATGGACACAATGATTTTTACCCTGGAAACCCAAATAGGAAACCAAATATTCTTTGGTCTCTTGGTTCTCTTATTCTAAGAGTCCTTGCTACAATACAACTCCTTTCTTAGTCGACACTAGAAAAAATTCCCATGAGAGCCAGCTTACAAGAAGACATCAAAGAAATGGGGGTGATGGGAAGGCCACACGATTCATATTTTCAGTTTTTAGTTTTATTAAAATTATTTTCTCTCCTTAATCTCTAAATTTTGTATTGTCTTTTATTTTTTTCTCATCTCTTTAATTTTAAAATTACACTTATTGGATACATTTTGAATTACTCATGCTAGACAAATAATCCATTAAGGTTATGTTGAAGGAATGTGAACTATCATTGAGAGTCAAAGGGACCTTGGAAAAAGAATCCAATGGTCACAGTATATTGTATTTATATTTGCATTTGATTAAGGAAATGAAATCAATATTTATCTTTCATTATAAATCACATTCCAATAGTGGTATGAGGAACATGTTTCACTTGGAAACATGAGTTATCTTAAGAATTTTCTTTTCTATTTATTTCAGTTCATGCACTCTTTTTTAAGCTAGAAACCATTGGTGCTCTCGCATGCTTTATAAACACTCACGAACAGTCTAGAAACCATAGTTGTAGTTGTTCTCCTCGTCTTCATTCTACACAATTGTATGTCTCTCAATCTAAGTCCCAAATTTCCTTTGCATTTCCATATGGATATAGAGAACACTCTTTCCTCATTTTCTTCCCTATAATGGCGAAAATGCTTCATGGGATTCCTTGCCTCCATTGATGCTAAAGGAAAATTGTGGCCATCTCTTCCACTTGTCCTACACTAGCACATTACTTCAAATGGTGGCTCGAGATGATACTTTGGAGGAGTTTTTTTCTCAGTTGGTATAATTGAAGGCAATGAACTTTGAAAGAATTAAACGTAATGAGCATTGGGATTTAAAGCCCTCAATTGTGAGGAATGTGTCGGTTTACCTTGGAAAGTGCAGTACATGATGGAATCACCATGGCCATGGAATGCTAACGTTATGGAAAAAAATGTAGGGGGATGGATAATATTCATCAACCTTTAGGTCCTTTAATTTGCTAGCCTCCCTTCTCAAAAGAGGGGTTTATCCAATTATTTCACTAGCAAATTTCAACCAGTTTTAGTTTTTTAGGTTATACTCTCTGCATATACATATCTTTAGCAAGTTTTGACCTAATGCCACTTTTCTTCTTTTTTTTCAATCAAATCTACTATACTTTTTTATGGAATATTTAGTGCATATATTTCAAATTCTTTCCTAGGTAGCATGTGTTCATGTCATGGTGGATAAATAATTTGTTGCAATCAGAATTTTCTATTGTCAGAGTCACCTTTAATGGTCAATGTTATAAAATAGATTGATGGTTTGTATCCAACATCACAAATGGAAATGGCAAAGCGTTGGATGGTTTGGTTAGAATATATTTCTTTTTTTTGAAGAAAAAATGATTTTAGAATAAATATTAATGGAAATAGAAAGTGTTGGAGGGTTTAGTTGGAATCTATTTCCTTTTCCGAATAACAATTCAATTTTAGAATCAAGATCAATGATAACTTATAATTTTTTTTTGTATATTTACTAGTTAAATTCCATTGTAAATGAGTGCATTTTAGTGAAAATTTTAAGGATGGAAATTTATCTTAAAGTGTAAAAACCTTCGCGAACCTTATTAGTCCCTAATATACAAACTCTAAGATGTTTGCTGCTATTTTGTAAAAATATTCAAGTTTTGAATGGTTTTATATAATCTCTATAAACATTTGGTGATTTTTAAGGTAAAATAATTTTATACTCTAGAATTTGGGAAAATAATATTTTAGAAAAAATGGAAAAAATAAACTCCTTTTGTAGTTTTCATTAAAAGATTGACACCCTCATCAAGTTGGCCTCAAGGAGAATCATAGTTTTTTATCCTCATCTATGTGAGCATGGTGAAAGTAATTTTGTTTTCTCATATTGTCTCTAACAAGGGGGATCAATATAAGTGATTGGCAATGAGATTTCTGGTTTTGAAGCATATCAATTAAACATTTACAAATGACCCCAATCCATAGCCAAAACTAGAGGCACAAGCCTAAGTTAGAGTCCAAGCCATGACCATGATTCAATTTGTAGTTATCTTCAAACCAACATTAGTTTGTTGTCCTCTTCAAATCATCATTTGTAACCACTTCCAGTTAGTAGGACAAATCAACTTCTAGCTAAATCAGGAATTGTTCTAAGAACCGTTGAGCAACAAAGCCAAGTTTCAATAATTTGCAGTCATCTTCAAACAACCATTAGTTTGTAATATCTTCAAATTGTCATTTGCGAGCACCTCAAGTTAGTAGATAACTTCAACTTCTAGCTAATTTAGGAAATGTAATGAGAACAATTAAGCCTTAGAGCCAAGTTATAGAGTCGCTGGTTAGCCTTAAAGCATGATTTAGCAAAAAAAATTTGCTATTTCTATCCATTTGCTTTGTTATCTTCCTTAAACCACTAAATTCAAAAAGCACATTAAGCCAATAAAAACTATTATGATCTCTTTGCTTGAACTCACACACCCCTTAAATTATAAAGAGAAATTTTAGACACCTAATCTATTAAGATTTAAGAGATTATGGTGAACAAAGACAAACTCTTCTTAGAAGTCCAGAAATTTTTAAAGAATCAAAATATTAAAAAAAAAATGATTAATAAAATGCAATAAATGTTTAGATTCATTTTGAGTGCGTCGAACAACTTAAAATCCCCTCTGGCTTAGTCCCACAACTTAAAATCCCCTATCTTAAAGTCGCAGATTGGGACCATAAAACCCTGTCATTTAAAGGATATTGGGACCATAAGCTCATGCGTAGTTTAAACTATTGCAGGTTTACGTACTCTATCTTTGCTAATAAATTTCTTCCTACAATAAAAGCTGAAGCTGTAATTGTTATTTAGGGCAAAACTATAATGTTCTTCCATACTAAAGAAAGTTGAATGCAATCACGAGTCCATAGACTTTCATAGCTGAAAACTAAAAATACTGAAAGGACAATAAAGTGCTGTGTTGGTTTACGTTAATCCCGTTCTTTGAATACTCAGTGGTCCACAACATACTAATTGATAAGACCATGGGGCATTCTGAATCCATGTGAATTATGAACAATATGTCTACGATGGTCCTCAACATGTTATTCAAGATCATCATATCACTCTAGAGAAAATCACTTGAGGGGTGCGTTAGATGTTCTGAGGGCCCTATCTCATAAGAAAATTGAGTTCTTATAGCTTATCGGTATATATAACATTATTAAACATGGCTTAAAAGTTTGGAGTTAAAACATTTTGAACATTTGAAGAATAGTTATAATTATTTTATTAATATATAAAAATGATTTTAGATATCAATTTTATATCTGATTTATTTATAATTCTAAATTACTTTTCAATAGTAGTTTTTTTTTTATATTTTATTAGCAAGATTTTATATCTTAATTTTTAGATGAGTTGTGATTTTAAAATTACATTATTATTATTATTAACAATAGTAATTTTTATTTAAGCAAAGTCTTTTGGTACAAATCACATGAGAGAATTTTTTTGCTGAAACAACAAGTGTGGTTCATCATCAAGATCATTACAAAAGCTTGAATACAGAAGTAATTTTTATGTTAATATTGAAGTAGTAAATTTTTACTATATGAAAAGAATACTTTGAATATTTTATTTAGTAAACAAGAAAATCTAGTACACCAATTTGATGTAATAACAAATTTTAATAGTCTAATTGTTATATAAAAGCAATCCTTTTGTCTCATAAACAAGAAAATCTTGTACACCAATTTGATATCTAATTTCACCATATAAATGGGACCAAATTCCTCTACCATCAATCCATTCATTCATTATGATAGAATATTAAGTACATTGGTTACACCATATAAATGGGACCAGATTACTGTACCATCAATCTATGTATTGTGATGCAATATTATTAATTAAACATTTAAAACAAGAAACTCTAGTACACCAATTTGATATCTAATTTTTTGTGACGCAATATTATTAATTAAACATTTAAAACAAGAAACTCTAGTACACCAATTTGATATCTAATTTCACCATATAAATGGGACCAAATTCCTCTACCATCAATCCATTCATTCATTATGATAAAATATTAAGTACATTGCTTACACCATATAAATGGGACCAGATTACTCTACCATCAATCCATTCATTGTGATGGAATATTATTAATTAATGAGTGTGAAATGAATGATGGCGTACACGTCATGTACATTTAGAGTGGAAATAATTTTTGAAAACGATGTGATGAACTAAGTGATAAATGTGGAAACATTGCCCACGTCTGACAATACATACGTTAGGGAGCAGTGCCGTATCTGACACAAAGTCCCTTGGCCACCCCATGCTTTCGTGATTTCTAGTGATTAATGGCATTTGACTTCTCCAACCTCATGGAGACTCTGCCACAATGTTTCAGTTTAGTTCAGCGATGAAGCTAGGTAAATTCACGTTTAATAAAGTAGTCTTCAAGGAGGTGAGCTGAGTAACATCAACGTTGCTACGCAATGTTTAATGTTGTCAGTCTCTGGTATATACACCATCGCAGAATTTTAAAACAATATTAATACATACTCTTTCATCTTTTCTTCCAGCTTGGAAATAAAATTTCTTGAACAACCTGATTTCAAAATCATGTATTGATCTCTAAGTTAATTAATTGTTATGGATTGTATCGCAAGTTGTAAGGTAAAAATATTCAGAGCCATTATCATGTTCAGCTGTAACTCATATTGAATGACATTCAAAATCAGAAGTTCATATGGAAAGTAATAAATAATCCTATGTAGCTGCTGACTTATTTTAGTTAAGTGTATTTGGCTTAAGGGTAATATTAGTTTTATAGATATGTATATATATTGGTGGAATTTAATTATTTGATGTTTTGTTTATTTTATTGAAATTTGATGATAAAATTGTAGACAAAATTATGATTTCTTATTATTTAAAATGTATATATAATATCTATATATATAATAAGAGAGCGAATTCAGTATTAAGAGAATTTTGAAGACATTGGAATTATATAAATTACATAATTCAAATTTATGATTCCAGTAATTTTTTATCAAATTTTACAAGATTTTGAAAAACCAAATAATTAAATTACAATACATCAATTTCAAAATATTCTTAAAAAAAGTTCAATTCTCTGCACAAAAACAACAATAACATTAATTAAATTACAAACTCAAAAGCTATGAAAATTAATGGAACTAGTACAAAAATAACCCTGAATTCAAATTGACAAATATATGGCTAGTAGTTCACGTGAAACCTCCTAGTCTAATGCAAAATGCAACCATCCTTTTAGGGAAATGATTCAAATGTAAAGATGGGTCATTGATAAGAGATACTCAGTAAAATGTAACAAATTGTAGATCAGCACTCCTGAAAATGTTCGATGCCTTAAATTTAGTTTAAGGTAGTTTTTTGTTTTTTTTTTTTGTTTTTTTGTTTTTTTCTAACAAAAAAGCTTTATATTATATGAACTGGAGAATAAGTACAGTCTAGAAACCATTACATATCATTCTAACGATGATTGGAAAAACATGATTTCCATCTCTCATAAGAGGAGCAAGTGAGAGCTATCATGTTGGAACTATATGCCGATGATCAAAAACAAGATTTTATAAACCTTGGAGCATAAAGCTTTAGTATTTTGGGGCAGTGGGTATCCCTTTTGTAAAACAAATTACATGTATAATTTAGAGCAGTAAATCAGAATTGACATTTGTAGGAAACAAAAAAAGAGAAAGCAAATCCAAATTTTGCAGAAAAAGAGAGAGGCTTGGATTTAACCCAGAAATAGGAAGTCCCCCATGTCATATGTATTGTGCTCCCAAGTGATCTCCAAATATCAATTGCCAGGCACTCCAAGCAGTGCTTTTTTTACACATTGTCTTCTTCCATGTTCTGGGATCTGTCTATGTGTTGGATTGTGTAGTCTCCCTGAAGCTGCCAAAGGAGCTCTATTCTCTTTAGCCATCCTTGTAATATAGGAGTGTTGATGGAGGCCTTACCCAAAACTTGATCAATAATGATCTTCGAGTCCCAGTATATGTGCAAGTATGGGATATTTAGAAAGTTGTTGAACCACATGACACCCCATAGAGCAATTGCTTTCACCTTGTTGTTGATGTCGTGGTCTCCATTCTATAAAACCCTGTAGGATAGTTCAACTAATATAGTAATCCAAACCCCACATGCATAGGAACCCCTTTGTGCTGCTCCGTCAAAAAAGCCCATCGGGTACATAAACTGTGTGTTATTATGCACGTGTGGCTTGTTGCTCGGATGATTGGGTTGTGAAAAGAAAACAGAGAAGTTTGATACAATTCGATCAAAGACCTGATGAAAGTCGTCCCTTGAGTTTTGAAAAAGATACTTGTTCCGCCAGTTCCAGATGGCCCATAAAATAAGTAATGGAATGGCTCTCCAAGAGGATTTCTAAGTGCTCCACCACTTCAGAGATTCCTTGATGGAGGAATGAAATATATACGGAAAACCAAAACTTTTAGAAAATTTCTTCCATACCTGAACAATATGTTGACATTGCAGAAAAATATGATTGTTGTTTTCAATGTCACTTTTATAGATAGAGCATATATCCAGCCCTTGCCATTGTATTTTCTATAAGTTCTCTCCTAGATGAGATTCTTATTGTGGAAAACCAGCCAAGAAAATATGATGATTTGATTTGGAATTCCTATTTTCCAAAAGGAAAAAGGAAATTGTAAATCTGCTTGCAATGCTGATACCTTGGAGAGAGAGAAATAAGTATCAGCAACAATGAAATTATCAACTGTCATCTTGCCCTTCCATGTGATTGAGTCTCGAGGTCCATGCAGTAGATGCCAATGTGTTTGATATTTTCTATAATCTTGTTCCCCTGTAGGGCCATGTGGCCATTAAGGCCAAGAGAGTGGGCCTTTTTCCAAATGGGAATTGGACCTTACCAATCAATTATAGCTTGACCCCAAAAATAAATGCCCTGTCCATTTAGGTGAAATTTGATGTTCTCAGGGATGGAGCATTCCTCCCCAGCACCAAGGATTGGGTCAACAGCAATGAGGATACAATTTCCATTTTGAAATTTCCATGTAAGTTACTGAAAGAAACATTTTTTCCATTTTCCAGAAGCTTTTCCAAATGATAGATCCCTGCTTGATGCCTATGGTGCCTTTTCTGTACCAATACCTGAAATACTTATTTTTAAGGTATTTGTGCTGGATGATTTTGCTCCAAGGGTCATTCCCAAATAAACCTCTCCATAAGGATTTCATCAACAGTGTTCTGCCAAATCTGCGAAGGTCCATAATCTCCCATCCACCTAATTCCTTCGGGAAGTGATGTTGGCCAGTTTGGTGAGATGGTATTTTTTCCTTTCATGGCTCCCTCCCCATATGAAGTTTGTTGTTAGGAAGTTTAGATCCTTGACAATGGATGCAGGGATGTGGTATAGATGAGCCCAGTGAACCGCCAACTGTGCTAAAACGGCTTGGGAGAGGACAAATCACCCACCCAGTGAAAGGCATCTAAACTCCCACCCAAATATCCTTTTGAAAAAACGGTCAATAATCCAGTGCCAGTCAACAGATTTGTAACAGCAAGGTTTTACACAATATCCAAGATATTTCATTCCCTTTTGAACATGCATTACCTTGATACCAAATAAATCTTCAATATATGTAATAATATCCATGTCGCATTTTCCGTGGTATATTACAAATTTTCCATCATTTATGTGCAATCCTGTAGCATTTGCAAATTTGCTAAAAATATTAAAGAGACATAACCAGGAAAAGTGACAGAGCATACCCAAGATCAAAATATCATCTACAAAAAGACTGTGTGAAATGCTGGTGTTATTGCCTATCATCAGAGGGCGGAACTGTTCCTCCATTACCGCTCTTTTTATGTGCAGACTTAGGCTGTCCATTACCAGAATGAAGAGTAGCAGGGAAAGTGAGAATCCCCGCCGCAAACCTTGAGCAGCCTGAAAATATTTAGTTGGATAAACATTTATTAAAATAGTGTAATTTACATTGTCTACACATGCCATTATCCAATTTATACATCTAGGACTGAGTCCAATTTTGATAAGGACACATCTAAGGAAGCCCCAACCTAGGCAGTCGTATGCCTTCCTCAGGTCAATCTGGAAGATAGCCGCATTTAGCTTCTTGATGTGTATCGAATGCATACTCTCCTGCGTGTTTGCAAAAGCATCATGGATGAGCCTATTCTGGAGAAACCCATATTGTTAAGGAGAGATGTATTGAGGAAGAGTATTTCGCATTCTGCCTGTAATTGTCTTTCAAATGATTTTGTAAATAATGTTGCATAGGGAGATCGACCTGAATTCTGAAAAAAAGTTTGCATTGCTATTCTTTGGAATGAGGGCAATAAATGTAGAAGTGATGTGTTGATGTATTTCTCCCGTGGATTTGGATTCCTCAACCATGCTCAAAAGATCATTCTTAAAAACTTCAAAATAATGAGTAAAGAGTTCAATCGTCCATCCATCAAGACCCGAACATTTATCCCTCTTGAAGGATTTTAGTACATTCAGGAGTTCTTCCTCTGTCACTATCTTGTAGAACTATTCATTGTGATCGTCTTCGTACATAGTGGGATAAGGCTCTATTCCCCAAATTAGAACCTCCTCCATTATATTTGCATTTCTGCCATATGCCTTCTGAAAGTAATGAACAACCGCATTGCATATACTTCTTGTGTTTAGTGAATTTGGTCGTCGTCATCCATAATCTCCCAGATGGAATTTGGTCGTCGTCATCCATAATAGGGTGCTGGGGAGATGGTTGTTGATCAGATGTACCAGACTGCTTTTGAGCATCCCATGATGCTTGTAACATGAAAACACTCAAAGAATTAGGCTCAGAGATAGGAGGGGGAGGACCAGGGAAAACACTTAATAATGAGGAATATTTTTATAATCCAGGTGAAACACTGGTGAGAAGGGTAGAATATTGCTTATCAGACATCAACAAGATAATGGACTCAAGGGAGGTCAAGGATGATGACTCGTAGTATGTCAACTGATCGATAGTGATAATTTTCCCTTCGTGGGCGAAATACATCTTGCAGAGAAATGCAGACACAACGGCTGACATGGCATAAGTGTAACTACAACCTAAGAGAATGTTGTAATATAGATGGGCATCAATAAAATTGATGTCTACATGAACAATCTTGCCCGTAAGAGTCACTGGACAATTGCGATACATGCCGAGAGGCTGGGAGGAGTGATTGTCCCAAGCACGTAAAGTGATGGTGGATGGGGACAATTCAGGGGACTTGAGTTGCTTCCAAACAATAGAGGACATCACATAGGTGGATGCACCTTCGTCAATAATGCATCGGGAGATGATGGCATTACGGAATTTGATTGGTATCTGAAAAGTAATGGATGGAGGTAATGGAGGTTACTTTGACATATCAACGGGGAAGATAATCAAACAATTCTCTGAAGGATCTACTATGGTAAAATTGGCCCCACATGGTGTACTTCAATCCATATTGTAAATTATCATGGCTAGACGATCAATGTTTTGTGATAACAATAATCCTTTCATATCCCTCTTTCATCTAATTTTCAAACTCAGATCCATGGCCATTTTAATTAAAGTATTGTTGAACGAATTTCTCAATTCCCGGAGATACTAGACTCTCTTTTGCAACAACCAATGTTTTTCATTCTCTCATCTAATTAAGGTTCCCCACCCTTGTCTTGTTCTCTGATATGTTCTTGATTAAAGTTCTTCTATACTATTAAATTATGGATGCTTGAGATTTGCATATCAAAACCTCACAATTGCTCTGGATCTTAGCCAATAATCTCTTTGATCATTCTACATAAACATTAATCTCCAACTCTATTTTAGATTTGCAATAAAGCTCTATGCTACTCAACTTCCTCCCCTCTCTTCATTCTATTTGAGTTGCATGTTCTACTAAAGATAATAGTAGCTACCACACTCTATTTTTCATAAGAACTTTGAAATTTTATGTCGCTTTATTTCCATTTATAGATCCAAAAGTTTTATTTCAACATATTTTTAGTAATTCTTGTGTCCAAATAAGCTTTAATCTTTTAAGAGAATGTGGTACTTGAATGCCAAGTTTTTGTCTAGTAGCCCTTAGTAGTTAGCGCCTAGGTACACATGAATATTGAACATAGCTGTGGGTTTAAACTCCAAAATCATTTATCCCTGGACCGCTATAGACCGTTCACTTGTTAAACCACATACACTTTCTAGAACATCCCAAGTGATTTGATTCTAATAAATGGAAGAAAGGATATCATGGCCCTCCTCATCTATTCAACAATTAATTAAAGGAGGGGGGGGTGGTATGTGATTTTTCACATATGTGATTAAATGAACCCCACCCTTTACAAGCATGCCAATTGATCTTATGAGCTGGTCACATATGATGACAAAATCAACACTTTGGGCACCCCCTTCTTATCTTACCTTTAACAAAAGGGGGGTCTGCAATATTTCTCTTACCATATACAAAATTTGGCATTCTCAAGTATCCCTTTGTTGACCACTATCTATTTCTCGATTCCAACTATCACTTCACTACTCATTAGACAAACTAAGTAACACTGTGAAGCACTACAAAACAACTCCCAGCCATGAATCCTGAGGCTTTTCCACCTCACCTGTCAGGTAACTACCACCTCATTTTCCACATCATCCCTCTTCCATGTGTCATTCAACATATCCACCACATGATAATAGGAAAAGCGCCACATGGCCACTAATAATGGCCAAATCCACCTACTACATGTGCTCACTTTAGTGTGTCATGTCATCACTATATCACTACCACCTATCTCCACTTGTGCTACCATGTCATGCGAGGGTCGATTTGGATGCCACTTGTGTTTCCTGTCACTCATTAACCATTATTTTGTGTGCACAATATTTAGACTTGGCAGTACAACAAGAAATTGTGTGCTTCTGAGGGTGGTGTTGTGACTAAGAGCCTTATCGACCATTGTTCATTGCTCATTTGTTATGAGAAGGTCCTTTTGAGATGGGTGGTCCAATAAGTGCTTGGGCGCTTGTTGTTATCTCCTTAACAAATAATTTTTATGGTCAACACCTTATTGGGTAACCACCCATCAACCATCGGTATGTTCCCCCTCAGCTTCTGACATTCTATTGTCGATTAATGTCAATCTGACCAGGTGGGGCCCTCATGGAACCTTGAACCTTTTGAACCATCATTGAGCTTTAAACCCTTATTTCTCCTCCTCCCTTGGGAGTTCTTCTAAGTTTCATATACCATTGGAAAGGTCTTGAAGAGGACTTTCTAACTAAGAACTTGTCATGTGATCTTAGGCAAGTCACCTATATAGCAACTTCCTTCAAAGATAGGCTACTCAACTAACAACCTAGTCATCATAAGCTTAACACACTATTAACGGAACCAACTAAGACATCAATAATAACATAAGCATCATGCATGAAAACCTCAACAAGCTCCCCCTAAACTTGATATTACTTGAGACAATGAATTTGACTTGACATCAATGACAACAACTATTAACGTACTCAAAACATTTTTTTCTTTAGTTGGGTCTCCCTTATGAGAGAATGACCTGAGACTTTTAGTATTATTTGTAACTCCAAATTTTGAAGGAAATACAATTTAGCACACAAAAAATATAAACTATTAATGTACTCAACACATTTTTTGCTTTGGTTGGGTCTCCCTTATGAGAGGCTGACCTAAGAATTTTAGTATTATTTGTAACTCCCAATTTTGAAGGAAAGACAATTTACTAGACAAAAAAAATAAATTTTTAAAATTATTATTATTATTATTTTTTTGGTTTTTTTTTTTGGCTGTAGTTATTTTTCTAGCTTGTCGTTATGCTTTTTTTTTAGTTTTAAGGTAAAATTTTGTTATATTATGTAATTTTTTTTTTCTCTTAATCTGGTTATGGGTATCATTAAAAGTTTTTGAGCCGGGGTAAGAAACATAAGCCTCAAGCCCTATAGGTAGATTATAAGGTTGAAGGGACATGAACAAGTTTAGGACATATCACACATCATTTCCCTATACCATGAACTCTTGAGTGTGTCCTTGGCCTATGATTGAAGATGTCAATGCCATTAGATGGTTTTGAGTAGTAGATATGTATCATAGTTCCTTGAAAATGATATACGGAAGATGGCCATGCCTTAAGTCATAGCAAATATTTTAGGCATCTAGAGTAGCCTTAACAATGGTTAGGGGAGGAAACACAAGGCTCATGCGATAAGAGGCTACATTTAGGGTTTGAGCCTAAGTTTCTTCCCACAAACGTGGTTAAGGAAATGATACTCATAACTAGAGCCCAAAAACTTCTAATTATTCCCATGTCCCAACTCTGAGGGTGTGATACTCTAAATACATTGCATCTAGTGGTTTGAGGCCTTATTCTTGAAATTAGATTCCTGGAAGTTTATATTGGATTAGGTGTTACCTCCCAAATTAGTAGGTATTAATAAGGTCTTCACGACATGCTAAGGTTGTGCCACATAGGACAACTGTTGATTGTCACCTCAACATGAGTCCCTGCTCTTGAAGTTAATTCATAGAAATCCATGGGAGGATTCCCTACAAAAATACCCTCCAACATTGCTTGATAAAACATTTCTTACTAATATATCTTGGATGATGGAGTCTAGGAGTTAATTTTAAGGATATTGTTGTTTTGAAGATGAAAATTTTACACAAAAAATGTATACCAACAAGAAAATGATACTCTAATCATGCAAAATGAGCCTTGAAATAACATGAATTTTGAATCGTAAGAGCCCTTACCAAGTTTGAGAAGAATACATTGATGTAGGACTTAGTAAATGGATGAATATGAGTGATGAGTTTGTTGCCTTACAGCTTGAGACCTATAAAAATATAGAAAAACTCAAATATCAACAAGTTAAAAATTCTTGTTGGGGCCACCCACAAGCATATAAATACACTTTTAGAGTTGGATAGAAGGGTGAAAATGACTGGGAAATGAATTCATGTCAATAAAAAAAAACCATAGCTAAGAAAAAGTGAGTAAGTTTAAAGATATTGCAATTTATAAAATGTTACTAGCTAAAGTGGTCAAATTCCCAAGGGGTCAAAATACATATTTTTATTTTATACAAAAATTTCATTTCCAGTGAACTAGAAAGTGACAATTCACTTCAAATAGGGATGAAATATTGCCCATAAGTGAAAAAAAAGACAATTCTTTATAGATATATACATTTAAACTCTAACACTTGAGAGAGGATTTCATTTAGCACTCAAATTTTCTATGGTAAATTATATTTGCAGACTTATAAAACCCTTGGACATCCCCTTGAATTTGCGTTAGATCATATTTCCTACATAAGACAAGCAAGATATACCTCTCTTGGACCAAGTGCATAAGATTCAAGCATAACCCAAGAGATAAAAATAGCTGAAAAATAGAAATTAAGCTAAAGCTAGTAATTTTTATTTATTTATTTATAATTTTTATATGTTTCTAATTTTTTATTTTATTTTTTAATTTATAAAATAGGTTATTTTAAGAGATTTGGATTTTTTTACACAAGTGATTACTGAGGTGAGGCTTACTTTGGCCTTGCAAATTACTTCTCCTCATGTAACATTGTGGTAACAACCCCTTCTTCATTCTTATTTTTTTAGACCAAGATGTAAGTTGGAGTTAAAAGGCTAGTTGCCCTCACTCTATTCTAAGATGATGTAATAGTGCTTAAATAAAAATAGAAGCAATTTGCTCTTGAAATATTTGTAATAAATGGATCAATTATGGTATTAGGAGATATAATATTGTCGTTGAAGAAGAAACCCCTAATAAGAGTTAGTCTAATAATTAGATTTTGATAATTGTAACCCAATAATGAGAAAGTGCCAACTGGTGCCCTAACTTTCCTTTTCCACATGATTATGTAGACATTTAATGGAACAATCCACAAGATTTAGAGAAAAGACTACAAAAAAATTATGAAGAACAATTTCTAACAATGGCTAAGAAGAAAGAGAATAGGAGAATCAATCCACAAGATAAGTTGTTTGTGCAAAAAGTTCTTATTTTGGCATAATGATCTCACAATTTACAACAACAAAATTAGAATGAGGGACTATCTTTATATGATTTTCTTTCAAAAGAATAGCTTGAAACTCTCTCCCAAAATAATGATTTGGCTTATCATCCACAACCTAGAGACTATTTATTTTACAATGAAAAATATATTTTACATGAGAAAATTCCCACAAAAGGGGATTGATTTGCTTCCATGGAGACAAAAACTACCCTAGAAGGATCGAATGTGATTGAAGGAGGCTTAATTTAGATTGAAATGACTCTATTTACTTGAAGAGAGGCCCATTCATCTTCCAGTGGCTAGATGTATCCCACCTTCAATCTAAACTTCACTTAACTTGACCCTTAAAGCCTCAATGTTCACTTGGAAAGGTCAAACAACTATCTTGAGGAATTCAACTTGGTCCAATTGACTTAAATTGTAATGATCTTCCACCTTTTTTCTTGTTAACTTGAATTATTTTGATTAATTGACCTTTTTCATCAACAACTAGATTTGACCATTGAAATAGTTAATAGACCTCACACATGTGGGTCAACGTCTTAATATAGTGATCCAAATGCTTGATCTCTAATTCCTTTCACATTTTTAGGAGTTGGAAATATGGGTTTTTCTTGGAATATTTTTTAGATGAATTTTTACATGAGACCACAGGGGCTTCACTCAATGAGCCTATGACCTATCACATGCATTCATGGCATATTAAACAATACCCTTAATTTGACTACATATTGGAAAATAAACCTAAAAATCACATTATTTAACCCCCTATCAATACTAAACCAACACACATTCCCAATTAAAAAAACCCCAACTTCTACTAGATATTGTAGGTATCCATTTTTTATACCCCTTTATATTTTCATTAATTTTGAGCTCTGTTAGCGCTTGAAATTTCACCTCAGGATGAAAAAGGTAAACTCCAAGGCAACATCAAACTACTTAGCCTCGTAGCTAGCCCTACGGGGCAGGAGAGGGCTCTCTCCGGTCTATCTCGGCAAAGATCTTCAACGGGAAGAGATAACCAATAAAGAACACTAATTTTAGGCTAGTAAACTGATAAAAAGGTTTGATTTGGAGTTTTTAGGGTTTTGGTGGAAAATTGGGGAAAGGCAATTTTGGGTGTGGGGATTGGACACAGTTTTTGCAGGGGGTTCTTTGTGGCAAGGTAGGAGGCTGTATTGATGCCTTTGAAAGATTTGGATGGATTTAGAATGACTGGTGAGGAGCTAAGGAGAGAAATAAATCACCTTGAATTCTCCTTAAACAGCTGAAAACATTGATATTAAGCAAACTTAAAGGCAGAGCATAGCAACCATGAATTATACCTTAACAATTGATTTGCCTAATTTGCAGAAGAAAAAGTAAGAAGGTGATTCACATAACAACTTACAAGTACAAAGAGAAACACACCATCAATACATGTAACCACAAGAATCCCAAAAAGGACTGCAAAACCCTGGTCTTTCTTCCTTTGCCAAAATGCAGTGACATAATCAGTAATACAATAGAAGCTTTTCTCCCTCAAGAGTCCAACCATGAAAATGACTAAGAAAGTACATGATATAGGCAAGCTAACATCTTTCCTTGCCTCTAGGGGTCGAGCTCACTATCCTAGGAGCTGTTTCAACCAATTCCAAACTGAGCACTAAAATCTAGGCAATCAAAACAACTTGCCTCTATAAGCTAGGAAACCAATTCATTCATTAATTTTTTGCCTATCTCATGAATGAATCTTCTAGAAGAGATAAATGAGTGTCAAAATATCATAAAATTACATCATTTACATCAAGGAGGATCAAAATCCACTCCAAAAAGTCAAACCTAGTAAAAACTGCATTTTGCTGAGCTGTAGGTACAATTTCTGTGAAAATTGCCCAACAGGTCGCGCAATGATTCTGAACGGGTCGCACACCTTTGGAGCAGTTTTTGAGGCACTTCCAGGTGTAAAAATGAGGCAAAAGTGGGCTTGTTGGAAAGTTATGGATTTCGACTTTCCAACCCAAGTGGAATTTCTGAATTTGGTGTCCATTTGCCCCTCCAAAATTGCAATCTGCCAAGATTGCTTCCTGTGTGTCAAAAGGGTGGCAGAAAGTCATTTTTTGCTTGTTTTTGACCTTATGGAGGCTCAAAAATTGGTGAAATTTCTTGGTATTTGATGATCAAGTGTATATTTGCATGAAAAATCCAAAAATGCAAACTTTTCCTGAAATGGACCCCCCAATCGAAAGGGTCGTGCACTGTTGGGGAAGAAAACCTGTGTTTGGCACAAAAAATTCACAATTGACAAAATTTTCTCCAAATTTCTTGAAATTTGGGCTGGGAGTCCCCAATCAAGTACCATGCTCAGTCAAAGAGGCTTTGGCCAAAATTTGGAGTGGATCGGGCCTTTTCCGTCGTTTTAGTGCCTTGGCCAACCTCCTTGGATCTGGCGATTGTAATTTTGACATTTCTATAAAACCATGACACCTGTGCAAAACATGAAGGAGGGTTTTCTTCTTTGGCATGTTGTGGACAAAAATCTCTCCCAGGTTTCTCAAATTCATCTTTTATTGCTCTGAAACACCATTTGAGTGAAACTTATCCCGATGTGTGAAACAAGGAATTTTGTCGAAATGAAGTGAAATGAAGGGGATAAGGGGCTTCTAAATTCTTTGGGAAATTTTTGGAAGCATGGAGGGATGTTAGGAAGCAGGGGAAAGTGGAATCTCAGAGATTGAGTGAGGGGAAGGGGTCCAAAAGGGAAAATCACAGGCCCAACCTAGAAAATTTCCAGGTTGTTGCTAGAAACTAGGGTTTGTGCGAAAATGAGGAATTTGGGGAATCTCAGTGATGGGAAGAATTTGGTAAGGTACTTTAAGGATAGGGGAAGGTGTATGAGCATCAGGAAACAATTTTTGCCGATGATTTGACCATCCAAGAGAAATTGCCTTCAAAACCCTAGGAGAGGGAAATGACCTTACCTAGGCGCAACTGAAGCATGAAGAAGGTGTAAAATGACAAGGGAGATGGTAATTAGATGTGGGGAAAAATGGGGGTGAAAAGGATGACCTTGCAAACAGAAAAAAAAAAACCCTGCCTTAGACATTTTTAAGCTAAATACTCATGAATTTCCCATTTCAACTTGATGGCATTTATGCACATTTTCCATGATTATTTTGCTTTAGCAGGCAAAAAACATTAATGATTAAAGGCCTACCTGCAAGCTTGAGGAAATTTGGGGTCTTTTTGAAGTTTATAAGCAATTGTTGTAGGTGAACTCCTGACAGGTCGCATGTAGGCCTGGGTGGGTCGCGCGCGCCCAAGAGGTCGCGCCCATGTTGTTTTTGAACTGTTGGGACCCCCTGGACGGGTCGCGCCCACCCAACAGGTCGCACACAGCTATGGATGGGTCGTGTGCAGGTTATCTCTGCAATTCCACCCGATTTTGTCTCCAAATCGCCTTTCAATATTTCTTTGAGGCAAACGATGATCAAATGGAGGGAGAGAGGGGCTTTATAGGCTTGATTCAAATAAATTTCCCCTCAAACCCTCTTTCTAATGTTTATAACTTGACACTTTTTCAAAATTTAAATGCTGTTGACTTATGGTTTCCTTTTTGTCCTGAAATTGGTTGAAATGATGTTTTTTTCTTGAAAACTTTTGCAGGGATAGCTTCTGAGGAATCTTGGCAAAGGGGACCAGGGCTGCATACTGACTTTCGATGAATTTTTACAACCTTTTACAAAATTAGAAAATGACATTGTCTTTAAAAAACAGGGTTTTTAAATCCAAGGTAAAAATTAGTTGTACAAGATGAAACATTTTGAAGAAATACTGTCATCCCTCTGGCCTGTTGGGCATTTATTGACTTTTAAAGACATGACCTCAAAGACAAATTGGACCTAAACCCTAGATCTAGGACTTTTGACCTTCAGACAAGACAAGTAACCTTGAAAGAGTTTATTGACTGAAACGACTTGATCCAGCAGTGCCAAGAGGGGAATAAAGACACAAGCTCCTCCATCAGGGTTATGGCATGCCTAATGGAATGCAATAAGATGACACTGATGAGACACCTACTTATGCAAAATGTAAAGAGCTTTGATCACTGATGGAGGGCTTCTATACCGACTCTAACAGCTTCCAAGTTTGTTACGAACTACCGGGTTGATAAAAGTAAAGAAGGAAGCCTTAGGAGTTGCAGCATGATTGCTGCAATACTGGAGCCCACCACAGGCACTGGCACAAAGTGGGTCACAAGGACTGCCCTCTGATTGGGAAAGCGAGGAATGGGAACAAGGGGTAGACAATTCCTACAAAAAATCCTCAGGAAACAACAAGGCACAACCATTCGCATGAAGCAACGGAGCACTGAGCCCCTAAAGTAGCAGAGCATTCCCCGGCCATGGAGACTCCAAAGAAGCACATAAAAGCATCATATCGGCCACCCTCTCCTCCTCTACTAGGTCAAGGGAAGTTGTTGAATTCGCACTATCTTCAGGTACGTCCACTTATGAACCTTGACCTGTACAAAACTCTCATTTATCAGATTGCATGGATGTCACTATGGGGTCTCATCAGAGGTTAGGCTTTTTATCATCCACCCCATTACCCTTGCTTACCCTCTACAACACCCTCCCGTTACATTCTCCTTACCCCCATCCTTCCAGGAGGCAAATCCATCAGAATCCTTCGACTTTGTTCAAGGATCACTTCCCCATAGATACTATCTCCATTCCCATTCCAAATTACAAGCCCCAGACACCATTGCCATTGGCTTGGTTTTTACCCCCATCCGTATGAAGCCCCCCTAGAGGTCGACCATCCTCCCTCTCCAAAGCCAAGCAGCAAGCTGGGGAGGAGATTATAGCAGGGCATCAACTTACTTTATACTGGGTTCTTAGAGCACAGAATACCCTGGTATCGTCCCCCCATGAAGATGCTCTCCTTCAATTGCCGAGGGATAGCTAGCCTTGACAAAAAAACTAGCTCTGCGAAGACTACTCAAGTGTGAACTCATTGATGTTGTTTTCTTACAAGAAACCCTAGGACTTGCTCAAGCGATAACCCAACTTCTCTAATCCATGCTCCTGGGTGGTCCTTTCAAGCCCTAGATGTTTATGGTCATTCTGGAGGCATTACCTTGGGCTACAACCCTCGGTCTATTAAGCTGTGTAACATTTGGGGCGGCCTTGGATACATAGGGGCCAACATATACTCATCTGACCTAGGCACTAACATCAAACTGATAAATGTCTATGGGCCTTGTCACCACCGAGAAATATTTTGGGAACATCTTTTGACCTCTCACATCCTCCAACAAGACAAAATTATCCTGGTGGGAGGGGGGACTTAACATTTCCATGGGATTCTTGAAATCTTGGGGTCATCATGCCCAGGTCGATCCCCTCTCTGATTTCTTTGAAAATATCCTTGAGAACCATATCTTTATTGATATCCCCTTTGCTAAGATTCTACCTACATGGAGAAACAAAAGGATTGGAGAGGAAAACCTTGCAAGAAGGCTTCATCAATTCCTCATCAAGGAATGATTACTAGAGTCAGGCCACACCTTTAGACAATGGGTTGGATCAGGTGGTATATCTGACCACTTGCCGATTTTCCTTGATATAAGGGAAGGATCATGCAAACCTAGAGCTCCTTTTAAATTTAGTACCACCTGGTTGAAGGATGCCTCCTATTCTCGAATGGTTATGGACTTCTGGAAGTCCCACCCCTCTGTTGCTAGAGGGAACATTACAGGAGGTTTTGTTAGCAACTTGAAAGAGATGAAAAGGCTATCTAAAATCTGGGCTCACAACAATAGAGAATAGGAAGTGCAAACCCTTAGTGAAATTGAATCACAAATTGCTGCATTGGAGGATGAGCAAGGAAGGGGTTTTATATCCAGAGAAAAAAAGGATAAGCTCACTAAGTTAATATCGAGAAGGGGGAAAATACTTAAGATAGAGAAGAAGCCTGAAGGCTAATAAGTAGAGCAATTTGGTTGATGGAGGGAGATGAAAACACCAAAATTTTCCAAAATTTTCCAATGGTCGCAAGGCAATCAATACCATTTGGAAACTAACAAACGAGCAGGGGGATGAAGTGCATACTTTCCATCAACTGGCCTCTTTGGCTACATCTCACTTCAAGTAGATTTATCAAATTCCTCACATCACCACTCTTGCTGAGGTCATTAGTGTAGCTCGACTCTTCCCTAGATTTGTAGATCTGGGGAATGTTATGGAGTTGAACAGGGAAGTCACTCTAGGGGAGCTAAAGGCCACTTTGAAATGGTTCAAGCGAGGCAAGAGTCCTTGACCTGATGGATGGTCGGTGGAGTTTTATACATCCTTTTTTGAAACTCTTGGAGATGATCTACTCAAGGTGATTGAAGAACGCAGAACGAGAGGCTGTATGCGTGGGTCCACCTTCATTGCAGTCATTCCGAAATTAGACAATCTAACCTCCTTTGACCACTTTTGCCCCATCTCCCTCTGAAATTGCATTTATAAAATCATTGAAAAAGTCATAGAAAACTGACTACAACCCATTCTCTCCACCCACATCTTCTCTAAACAATTTTCTTTCCTCTAGGACTGTCAGATTCAAGAAGCAGTTAGTATTGCTCAGGAAGTGATGCTCTCTATCCAGACAAAGAAGATCAAAGGTATGATCATCATGGCTGACCTCTCAAAGGCATTTGATCAAGTAATTTGGCTATCCCTCCAAATTCTCCTATCTCATCTTGGTTTGTCATATGGTTTCATTAAATGGATCATGTGTTGCATCTTAAACATATCCTTTAGTGTCTTGGTTAATGGAGCGACTTCACCTTTTTTTCACTCTAAAAGAGGCCTCAGGAAAGGGTGCTCCTTGTTCCCCTTGCTTTTTTCATGGAGTTAATTAGTAGACTTATTAAAGACATACCTCTTAAAGGCATTTGATCGAGTAGTTTGGCTATACCTCCAAATGCTCCTAACTCATCTTGGTTTCTCATATGATTTCATTAAATGGATCACGTGTTACATCTCAAACATATCCTTTAGTGTCTTGGTTAATGGAGCGACTTGACCTTTCTTTCACTCTGAAAGAGGCCTTAGGCAAGGGTGCCCCTTGTCCCCTTTCTTTTTTCATGGAGCTACTTAGTAGACTTATTAAAGACATGCATTGCAGAGGCATACTCATGGGTATTAAGATCAATGACAGCTCCACACCTTTAGAAAATGGGTTGGATCAGGTGGTATATCTGACCACTTTCCAATTTTCCTTGATATAAGGGAAGGATCATGCAAACCTAGAGATCCTTTTAAATTTAGTACCACCTGGTTGAAGGATGCCTCCTATTCTCAAATGGTTACGGACTCCTCGAAGTCTTAGCCCCCTATTGCTAGAGGGAACATTACAGAAGGTTTTGTCAGTAACTTGAAAGCGCTGAAAAGGCTATCAAAAATCTGGGCTCACAACAATAGAGAATAGGAAGTGCAAACCCTTAGTGAAATTGAATCACAAATTACTGCTTTGGAGGACGAGAAAGGAAGGGGTTTTATATCCAGTGAACAAAAGGATAAGCTCACTGAGTTAATATCGAGAAGGGGGAAATTACTTAAAGATAGAGAAGAAGCCTAAAGACTAAGAAGTAGAGCAATTTAGCTAATGGAGGGATATGAAAACACCAAAATTTTCCACAAATTTTCCAATGGTCACAAGGCAATCAATACTGTTAGCCCTGCTACAAGCTTTAGCTGTTGAAGGTCAATTTTCAAGACTGATGGTTGGTTGTGCTGCAAAAGGTGCTGACAACAGTCATTCTGTTCTTCCTCCTTCGGTTTCTTCACACCTTCTAAACCTCCTGCTGTCCCTATTTTTATTCAAAATCCTTTGTAAACCTTGAACTTCCGCGCTGCCTCTATTTTTCCCTATGCGATGCAATAAGATCGCAAATCGCACCCATGCTTGCTGCCTCAATCAGTTCCCTTGACTTCTTCTGACGCGATGTTGCGATGCGATCTAATCGCTATCGCAAATCACATCCACGACCTGTTGCCTCCAATACACCCTATGTCTTCTGCCAATTGCGATAATATCGCAAATTGCACCCATATGTGTTAAAGCTCGTATCGCCCCTGTCTTCTACCGATACAATGTCGCGATCTCTCCTCCGCCATATGATCAATCCTGACGATCCAACGGCCTACATTTGTTTGTTCCCGCTTCTGAAGTATCGATGCGATGTTCATCGACGATCACAAGTTGCAATTTCCGCTTTCAATATGCCAAGGTCTTTTTCATTTTGCGATGTGATATTAAATATCGGACCCAATACTATTCACTGCTCCTGTGTATAAAGGTTCAAGTCCCTAGGTTCCCCTCCGATAGTATGTTTTCTATATTGCATAAGCTTTCCCCACAAGCCCATCTCCGCCATCCATTTCTTTAATCTAAGGGCTCATATTCAAATTGTGCCTTCCCATTGCCTCTCGAGAGCAGATATTGGCTATTCTTCTTGCCATCCGACGGCCAGTGATTTGTCTCGGTCCCTATTCATTTTCAAAGTGTTTCCACGGTATTCATCAGTTTTTTGGGGCCAATTTTGGGCGTGCGAAGAAGTGAATTATGATCCAGCTACCACAGTTAAGGAATGGAATGGTTAAGGACAAGAAACGACATCCTCAAGCAGTTCAACTATACGGCAGTTATGGAAGTTTATCCATTCAATCTTCCACCTGTTCAAGGTGTACACCAGAGTACATACAAAACCATTTTGTTCATTAAGGTGTTCAGATTGTAGCGCGAAGCCCATATCTAAATGTAAATGTGGTTGGTGATCCATTAAGACACCTCCACGTGTAGCCTAGCATATATTTTTGTAAAACAAACTCTATATATACCCAGAAAATAGATGTAATCTGGGCGGATGAATGTTAGATGAGAGTTAGTATGGTATAAGGTTTAACTTCTGGAGACTGTAACTGTTATACAGCCTGTAGCGTCTAGTCTTCATTTCCAACTAATACAAGCCTCTTTTGTTGTCATTTGCTCACTTTCCACTTCTTCTTCTTGTTCCAAGTTGTGCCTGTTTTGCAATTGTTGATGCGCTGTTGATTTTTAGTATTAGAGGGGCTGTCATCCCACCTCTATGTTAGAATTTAGTTGTTTCATTTAAATTGCTTGCAAGTTTCTATTGTTTTAATGCATAGAGAGCTATCATCCTGTTTGTGTATTAGATATTAGATTTACAGTCCTTTAAATTGGTTGGAGCCGGCCATCACAGGGTCCTGAGCATCTACTGGTGTGGTAGTCTTCTCCATTATCACCTTTTCTTTAAACTATGAGTAATTGGTGGTTAAAAGCCTTGTAGTCTGGGGGTGTTCACCCATGTGTGGGGTCAATCGTAGTAGGAGTGGTTATCTGGCTTGAGTATGCAGCATTTCTTTCATTCATCCACCATTCATCGAACATTTTGCTGAATTTGTAATGTTCCCGAGCATCACTGATATACAACCTAGGTGAGTTTCTTGGGGTTGTAACATTAATTGGCGCTATTGCTGGGGAGACAAGAATCGAAGCTCAGATTCCTTGGGAGAATGGCACAGTTCCAGATTTTGATTATGGACAGAGTTTGGGCACATATTTTGGTTGTAATCATCTATCTGGCGACTCCACATTGAAGTCCTGGCTCAGTTTGTGAGACATACTCGAAGAAATCCTCAAAAGGCTCCAGCTGAACCAATACCTGAACCTCTAAGGACTGCTAGAAGAAAGCCTCACACAAAGGGGCATCAGGATCAGGTAAGCCTAAGAAATCTAATTCATCTCTGAAAGAAATAATTGTAGCTGAAGAATTACAGTTCGAAGACTTAGAGCCTAGCACTATTAATAAGGATATTCCTTCAGAGATTAGTTTAGCCCCTTGTACAGTTCGTTCCCCTTTGAATCTTAGTCCAAAGAAAGTTCGTTCCCCTTTGAATCTCAGTCCAAAGAAAGCTTCCCATTCTATCCATAACATCCCTTTTCTCTACCATCCATCGCACTACTCCCTATCATTCAACCTATTACTATTCTCCCAAATATTTCAAATATGGCAGGACAACAAGCGCCTACGAGGATTGAGAGAATTGTTGCTACTAGATATGGACCTCTAGTCTTGCCCGTCCCTATAAATACTATGCATGTGGGAGAATATCAGAAATATATGCCTAAATTTACTAGTACAGAGGGAGTAACAATAGAAGAACACCTTGAAGCTTTTTACAATTACGTTGATAATTTGGATATAAGTGAAAATGATGTATGGATGAGCGTTTTTGTCCAGAGCCTTGATGGAGAGGCTAGGAAGTGGTTTAGAGAATTGCCCCAGAGATCAATAATTGATATTGAAGCATTAGATGATGCATTTTTGAAGCAATGGGGAGATAAAAAGGACTTGTTGTATTATCATACTAAGTTTGGTAATCTAAAGAGGGAAAATGGGGAATAATTTCCTGATTTTAATAAAAGATTTAATCGTATGTATACTAAAATACCAGCTGAGGTAAAGCCAACTCCCACAGCTGCCAAACTCACATATGCCAATGCTTTTGACTCTGATTTTTGCTTGTTGTTGAGGGAAAGAAGATGTGATACTCTGGCTGATATGCAAGATGCAGCCCTAGAAGTGGAATCAAATATTATGGCAACAAACAAGCTAAAGAGTCAAACTGACAAAAGAAGGTAGAGAGGCAAGGCTTCTTCTTCCGCTACCTTAACCTCAGAGCCTAAATTAGATAAAATGACCAAGATGATAGAGTCATTGGTCGCTGAAGTTTCTAAGCTAAAAGTTGAGGAGAATGCAGGGAAAACAAGGCAACAAAGCACATTGGCTCTAAGAAATCAAAATCCTTTCAGAAGAGCAAATGAGAAATTGAAAATAATGCATAGGGGTGAAGAACCAAAAGATGATCACAAGGTTAAAGTGCCCTTTCAAAATGTAGTCATGGAGGAAGAACAATTTGAAGAAGATGAGGATGAAATTCACTGCATGGAAGACAAAGGCAGTGCTGCATTTTTTACTTTGGTCGAATATGAAGAATCCTTGTTGTATGAGAAAAATAGTCAAGAATGGGATAGAGGAGATGTTCTACAAACTGGTGAGCAACAACAGAGATATAACCTCAGGTCCAATGCAAAGAATGTCAAAGAAAATCCTGCACAGGAAGCTACTGTCCAGACAGAATCCCAGAATATCAAGCAGAGAAGACCAACAGCTGATCCAGTTATCCTCAAAGCTCCAGTTCAAGAGGTAAAAAGTTTTGATAAGCCATCTTCTTCTTTCAGCTTTGAGTCAGAGGTTCAGAAATTGAAAATATTTGTGCCTTTGGTTGAGTTGATGAAGAGTGAATTATTTAGAAAGCCTATACTTGACGCCCTTGAGCTAGAAACCGAACAAACTTCCACTAACTCTGTCAATTTGCAAGATGACAAACCTGCCATTGTGCTCAGTCCCATGATTAAACCTGCTGATAATAATTCTCTATCCTTTTATGTCTCATTGACCATTCATGATAAAATCCTCCACAATTGCCTGCTAGATACAGGGGCCAGCCACAATCTAATGCCTAAAGCTGTCATGGAAGAGTTCGGCCTTGATATCACTAGACCATATCATGATTTATTTTCTTTTGACTCAAGGAAGGTGAAATGCCTTGGATTGATTAAAGATCTAGTTATTACCTTAACTCAGTTGCCTATGAAGAGCATGATGATGGATATTGTGGTAGCGGATGTTCCTCCCAAATTTGGCATGCTATTGTCCAGAGGGTGGATTAAGAGTTTAGGTGGGACATTACATAATGATTTATCTTATGCAATGGTCCCAGTTTTCGGAGGAGAAAGCATGAGGTTATATAGAGAAGCACAGTTGGCATATATCATCAGTGATGAGAAGAATCATACAAATCATCCCATTTATGCAGTGGACACTGATTTTGGAGCATGCATTCTCCAAATAGAAGAATCTCATCAGGCTGAGATGCAACTCAGGAAACCAATTCTTAAGGCCGAGAAAGAGCAAGGAAGTTAGATTTGGGAGATGTTCTTTGATGTAGCATGTTCCAGGGAGACTGTAGGAGCAGGGGTAGTGTTTGTATCTCCTCAACAAGAAATAATTCAGATGTCTTTTAAGCTGGTTTTTCAAGTGACCAAAAATATAGCAGAATATGAAGCACTGTTGTTGGGCCTTAATGCAGCAAAGGACAGAGGAATCAATAATCTGAAGGTGTTTGGAGATGCAGATCTGATAATCCAACAAATAAATAAAAGATTTCAAGCAAAGCACCCAAGGCTAAAAGCATACAGAGATGAGGTATGGAGAATCAGAGATTCTTTTGATTTTTTCTGTATTTCATATATCCCTAGAGCCCAAAATCAGCTTGCGGATTCCCTTGCTGTTTCAGCTAGTCTATTTATAGCTCCCATGCCTCCCAAACTAGTTCATGAAGTGCAAATGAAATATGGACCATCCTTGCCTAACAATGTCCACCATTGGAAAGTTTTCGATAATGATGATGAGATAAATAGATTCCTGCAAGTTGTTGATGAATTTTTTGAGATGCAAATTGATCAAGAAAATGATGCCCTGTTAGAGAAACCCCAATCCTAGCTTAGAAATAAAATCGATAAAAACAACATTGTCCAGCTACCTAGCAACCATATTCCTAAGGGTCTAATTCCTCTAGAAAGACTGTTTGACCAAAATGATGTGCCTTACAAGGCTACCCGAGAAGAAGAACAATCTACAGTTTGTAAGTATGATATAGGAAATCCAAGTCAACCCAAATATATAAATTTTTCCACTCATTTGTCGGCTGATCAAAGTGCTGAATAATGCAGTTTAGTGAGGCAATTTGCTGATGTGTTTGCTTGGGAATATAGTGACCTGAAAACATATGACAAGAATATAATTCAGCACAAAATCCCTCTAGAAAAAGACACTATTCCTTTCAAACAGAAGCCGAGACCAATAAATCCAATACTCCTTCCATTGATTGAAAAAGAAATTAAGAAGTTGTTGGATGCCAAGATCATAGTGCCTCTTAGGTATTCTAAATGGGTGGCTAATTTGGTAGTGGTAAGGAAGAAGAGTGGAAAAATTAGACTGTATTGATTTCAAAAATTTGAACAAATGCTCAAAGAAAGACAACTATCCTCTCTCGAAAATGGAGCACTTGTCGCAAAAGGTCTCAGGAGCCAAAGTAATGTCTTTCATAGATGGATTTTCAGGCTTCAATTAGATTGTTGTGCACCTAGATGATCAAGAAAACATTGCATTTACCACTCCTTGGGGCACTTTCATGTATGCCAAAATGCCATTTGGATTGATGAATGCTGGAGCTACCTTTCACAGAGCTATGGATATAGCATTTGTGGGAGAGAAGGACAAATTTGTGCTTATCTACCTTGATGATATAACTGTTTATTCCAACAACCATCATCATTATTTACAACATTTGAGAAAAGTGTTTTTTAAGTGCAGACGTTTTGGGATATCAGTCAATCCAAAAAAATCTCAATTTGCTTTACATGAAGGCAAGCTGTTAGGACATATTGTGTCTGCTGCAGGTGTTCAAATTGACCTAGAAAGAGTCAAAGCAAGGCTTTGACTGGTCCAAGATCAAAGAAAGATATCCAATCCTTTCTAGGAAAAATTAACTTTGTAAGGAGGTTTATTCCTAATTTTGCAGAACTAGTCAAGCATGTTACCTCCATGTTGAAAAAAGGAGCAGAGGTAAAATGGACTGAAACAGCAAGAAAATCATTTGATTCCATCAAGAAGGCTATAATGGAAGCTCCCACATTAGTAAGTCCTGACTACCAGAAGGAGTTTCACCTATTTTCTTTTGCCTCTGAGGATACCATTGCAGCCGTTTTGTTGCAGCAAGATGAAGAAGGTTCAGAGCATCTGGTGGCATTTTTCAGCAAGAACTTAAGGGATGCTAAACTAATATGTGATATTATAGAAAAACAGGCATATGCTCTTATTAAATCCTTAAAGGCTTTTAGAGTTTATATCTTGCATTCAAAAATAATTGCATATGTGCCTCTGCTGCAATAAAATATGTCCTAATTCAACCTGATGCTGGTGGAAGAAGGGAAAAATGGATTGCTAAAATGATTGAATTTAATATAGAGTTGAAGCCCACTATGTTGGTCAGAGGTCATGGTCTTGCCAAGCTTTTATCTGAAGAAAATAGCAAGTCTTTGGATATTAATTTCCTGTGTACGATTGCAGTAATCAGTCAAACAAATGAAGAGGAAAACGCAGCTGAAACAGAGAGAAAACAGTCAGTGGCCGAGAATCTAGCCTCATGTAACTAGTATGCTAAAATAATCAATTTCTTGTTGAAGCTAGAAATCCTTTCAGAATTAAGTACAAGTCAAGCTAGAACTTTAAAACTCAGAGCAACAAAAGATTGCATCAATAATAATCTACTCTACTGGAGGGATTCATCTGGAATATTCCTAAGGTGTCTGGACAAAGAACAGTCAGTCCAAGTCATGCAGCAGTTTCATGACAACATGTGTGGAGGGCACCACTATTGGAAAACTACAGCCCATAAAATTCTTAGTGCTAGGTATTATTGGCCCACTTTATTTTCCAATGTATTTTTTTTTGTTAAGTCTTGTGATAGGTGCCAAAGATTTGAAGGAAAACATCAATTGAAATCCCCGCCCCTAAAACCAATTCAGGGAAAAGGACCTTTTCAGCAGTGGGGCTTGGATTTTATTGGAGAGATTAATCCACATTCCAGTGGCCAGCACAGGTGGATATTAGTAGCCACTAATTATTTCACAAAGTGGATTGAAGCAATCCCTACAAGGAAGGCCGTTCATAATGTGGTCATGAAGTTTTTTACAGAAAATATCTTTACAAGAATCGGTTGGCCACATAAGTTAGTCACGGATAATGCAACAGCTTTCAGGGTAGAAGAGCTGGTGGAAATGTGTGATTCAATGGGCATTAAACTTGTTCATTCCACCTCATATTATCCGCAGGGAAATGGTCTGGCAGAATCCTCTAATAAAAGTCTAATTAGGATAATTAAAAATCTATTAGAGGACAATAAAAAAAATTGGGATTCAAAGCTCAAGTACACACTGTGGGCTGACAGAGTGACCATCAAGAAATCCATAGGGAGTTCTTCATTCAAGCTAGTATATGGCACTGAGGCTATACTCCCAATTCAATTAACTCTCCCTGTGGTAAAATTCCTTCAAACAGAGCAGGATGAAGAAGAATACATGGCAAAGAGAATCACTGATTCAACAAAATTGCACAGATTAGAGAATAGCTGGTTGAACGGCTGGAGCACATCAAAAAAGGATCAAGGAAGCCTTTGACAAGAAGGCAAAAATAAATAACTTTCGGGTTGGTGTTTTTGTGTTGAAATGGGATGCACTGAAGGAGAAGAAAGGCAATCATGGGAAATTTGATGCTTTCTGGACAGGGCCTTTCATCATTTCATAGGTTCAAGGGAACAACATCTTCATATTGAAAAGTATGGGAGGTGAAGCAGTCTTTGATGGCCCAGTTAATGGGTGGTTTTTGAAAATTTATATTTCTTAAGGTCTTTTGCCTTAAATGTTGTAAATATTTTGTTGTTATTAGTTTTGTGGAGGCGAAGTAGACTCCATGCCCAATGGAACACTAGAAATTTTGATTAATGTGTCTTCGGCTGGAAAGGCAGTGGTCTGTAGGTTCTTGAGACCTCACAGGGAGGATCTCATCCCTAGAAGGAGCTAGTGTTAGCTCTGCTACAAGCTTCAACGGTTGAAGGTCACTTTTCAGGACTGATGGTTGGTTGTGCTGCGAAAGGTGCCCTCAGCAGTCATTCTGTTCTTCCTCCTTCGGTTTCTTCACACCTTCTTAACCTCCCGTTGTCCCTATTTTCATTAAAAATCCTTTGTAAACCTTGAACTCTCGTGTTGCCTCTATTTTTCCTTATGCGATGCAATAAGATCACAAATCGCACCCATGCCCGCTGCCTCAATATGTTCTCTTGACGTCTTCCGACACGATGTTGCGATGCGATCTAATCGCTATCGCAAATCGTATCCATGACCTGTTGCCTCCGATACATCCTGTGTCTTCTGCCGATTACGATAAGATCGCAAATCACACCCATATGTGTTAAATCTCCTATCGCCTTTGTCTTCCACTGATACAATGTCACGATCTCTCCTTTGTTGTCCGATCAATCCCGACGATCCAACGGCCCATGTTTGTTTGTGCCTGCTTCTGAAGTACTGATGCGATGTTCATCGGCGATCGCAGGTCACAATTGGTGCTTTCAATATGCCAAGGTCTTTTCCGATTTGCGATGTGATATTAAATATCGGACCCAATACTATTCACCGCTCCTGCGTATAAACGTTCAAGTCCGCAGGTTCCCCTCCGATAGTATGTTTGCTATATTGCATAAGCTTTCCCCATAATCCAATCTCTGCCATCCATTTCTTTAATCTAATGGATCATATTCAAATTGCACCTTCCCATCACCTCCTGACAGCAGATCTTGGCTATTCTTCTTACCATCCTGCGGCCAGTGTTTTGTCTCGGTCCCTGTTCGTTTTCAAAGTGTTTCCAGGGTATTCATCAGTGTTTCGGGGCAAATTTTGGGCACGTGAAGAAGCGAATTATGATATAGCTACCACAATTAAGGAATGGCACGGTCAAGGACAAGAAAATACATCCTCGAGCAACTCAACTATGTGGCAGTTATGGAAGTTTATCTAGTCAACCTTCCACCTGTTCAAGGTGTACACCAAAGTACAGACAGAACCATTTTGTTCATTGAAGTGTTCAGATTGTAGCAGGAAGCCCATATCTAAATGTAAATGTGGTTTGTGATCCATTAAGGCACCTCCACACGTAGCCTAGCAGAGATTTTTGTAAAACAAACTCTATATATACCTAGAAAACAGATGTAATCTAGGGGGATGAGTGTTAGATGAGAGTTAGTATGTTGTAAGGCTCAACTTCTAGAGACTGTAACTGTTATGCAACCTGCAGCGTCTGGTCTTCATTTACGACTAATACAAGCTTCTTCTGTTGTCATTTACTCACTTCCCACTTCTTCTTCTTCTTCCAGGTTGTGCTTGTTTTGTAGTTGTTGATGCGTTGTTGACTTTTAGCAGTAGAGGGGCTGTCATCCCACCTCTATCTTAGAACTTAGCTGTTTCATTTAAATTTCTTGCAGGTTTCTATTGTTTTAATACATAGAGAGATGTCATCCTGTCTGTGTATTAAATATTAGATTTATAGACCTTTAAACTGGTTGCAGCTGGCCATCACAGGGTCTTGTGCATCTGCTGGTGTGGTCAGTCTTCTCCGTTATCACCTTTTCCTTAAACTATGAGTAATTAGTGGTTAAAAGCCTTTTAGTCTGGGGGCGTTCACCCATGTCTGGGGTCAATCATAGTAGGAGTGTTTATCTGGCTTGAGTATGTAGCATTTCTTTCATTCATCCACCATGTATCCAACATTTTGTTGAATTTGTAATGTTCCCGAGCATCACTGATATACAACCTAGGTGAGTTTCTTGGGGTGATAACAAATACCATTTGGAAACTAACAAATGAGTAGGGGAATGAAGTGCATACCTTCCATCAATTCCCCTCTCTGGCTACATCTCACTTCAAGTAGATTTTTCAAGCTCCCCCCATCACCACTCTTGCTGAGTTCATCAGAGTAGCTCAACTCTTCCCTAGATTTGTAGATCGGGGGAATGTTATGGAACTGAATAGGGAAGTCACTCTAGGGGAACTAGGGGCCACTTGGAAATGGTTCAAGCGAGGCAAGAGTCATCGACCTGATGGATGGTCCGTGGAGTTTTATACATCCTTTTTTGAAACTCTTGGAGATGACCTACTGAAGGTCATTGAAGAATGCAGAACCATAGGCCATATGCATGGGGCCATCAATTCCACCTTCATTGCAGTCATTCCTGTTATCGAGAAATCTAGTGTCCATTCAGAGCTGCTAGTCCCACTAAGAGGGGTAGCTATCTTAGAAACAAACAAACTAAAGATACTTTCGTTTTCCTTTATGAGAAGTAGATAGGAGAGAAGCAGAGATTACCAACCTCAGTTTTCGCTTGGTTCCTTGCTTGTTTCTTCTCCCCTTTGATAGATCTTTCCCGCTCCTTCCTTGTTTACCCCGTTTCAAAGAGCACCTGTAAAGTCAAAGCAACATAATACCCTCAAAGTACAAAGATATACAATCATAAACAATATAGGACCAGATATATATTGACCACACAAATGCATATATCATCAAACATACAAGAATGTGGAGGAAAACTTAAATAGCTTTATTGATAGAAAGAGTAGAAGAGAGGATTACAAACCATTGATCTGGCCCAGCATCATCCTCCCAGCATGAAAGCCCTTCTTCACCTCATGAAAAGCTTAGATCACCAAACATTATGATATTCCACCAAGAAACCAATAGCACTTCCTTACAAAATACAAGATTCCAGCCTCTTGGATCTCTGGGATGAGGGATCCAAATATAGATGTTTACAAGGGGGTGAGTCAGATTCTAGGATTTTGATTAGTGTCCTCTCTATGATAGTTCTTGGTTCCACTTGGAGATTCATGATCTCTTACTCATCCCCAGGCGAATTCAGAGAGGCAAGTGTCACAGGAGAAGTTTCTATAAGATTCCATGATCATCCACCTTGCAAACTATCTCTGCCATTTCTCTTCTCTCGCCCATTGCACCCTACAAAATGGCTTTTCAGTATGCATCGCACTTTTTTCATGTGGCAAGTGAGATGCATCGCACCCTTAGCACTGAGCTGTCTGTCAGGTCCAGTTTTGACCAGTTCTGAGCAATTTTCCATGGAGAACTTCTGGGAGATGATGTAATCAGCTGAACTTGTTACTTTAGGGTGTGAAAGACACTTTTAGGGACTCAGAAGCCTTTGGTTTATGGAAATACATGATTGGGGTTGCAGTGCCCAAATATGTCTATAACAGTTGTCCCCTAAAGCATGAGGTCATAAATCTTTTGATGTCGGGTGAAATGCTTTATCATGAGGATCCGAGGTTTTTCGAACTGGAAGGCAACCTATAACAAGATACAATACAATACATTATCTTCATAATATTTTCATGATCTAGCTGAGGTGGTCATTCCCATGCTCAGCTTTATAAATTCATTTTCATGTACATAGGACAGACAATTGTCTCTGTGGCAGACTGATGATTCTGATAGAGCCATCATCCTTCGATTTGGATGATCATCTGTGCAGCAATGCTGTACATTTGATGTCTTTATTTTCTTGAATATATCGCAGTGCAGATGGATGAAACTAGATCCAGGGTCTTCAAACTCGTTCAATCTTCGCCCAAAGTACAAGTCGATCCATGTGAAAAGATGTTCTAGAGTCGAACATGGAAAGACATCACTTGATTACCAACCAATGATGTAAGCAGTTAACAGGTGCGAGAGGAATCATCGATAATGATGATGACCCTCAAGGTACGATAGTACAATTCACATGGTGTGAAAATGGGACTTGGTGTCGAACACCACGCAAAATATTTCGGTCAAAGGCCATTGATGTAAACCTATCACGAGAAGTGAGAAACTTGCCATTGAGGCATGCAAGCTTCAAAGTACTAAAAGGGTTGTCTCTAGATCGACTTCTTGGATAATGAGCTGACATTGACAAGAATTGACCCGTCGTAGGAGGGCATTAATGAATTCCACATCTACGACACAGAATGGAGCAAATGATTTTGTGGAGGTGAAAACAATTTGATGATACAGGGTTCAGAGTGGCGGTCATGAAAGAATGAAGGGTGAAGGTATTGCAGCGAATGAGACACAAGCTAGGTTGGTGAATTCTCTGAGCGACTTCTCTTAAACATATCAGCGACATTGAAATGGATTGATAGCATTAACCCCAAAAATGGATGGTACGGTGGACCAATGGTAAGATGACCGGTGAATGGAATAAATCAATGTTGAAAATAATACTGAGAGGGGGGGTGAATCAGTATTATCACATTAATAAAATTTTTTCATTTCCAAACTCTGATTCATATATGCTACTTCCACAACTTCTTATGATTAAGTTAATTGATCTTCAATGAGTGCATTAGAACATTATCAACCATATTATCAGTTAACAGATGCAGTAACATAGAATAGATCATCACACATAAGGCACACACATGAACACCATGATATAAGGTGGAAACCCAATGCGGGAGAAAACCACCTGCTGCAAGTCATCTCAATCTTCTTCTTAATAAGAAAAATCCTTTTACAATATTTGTACTAGTGCAGTCTTATACCAGTACGGGAGCTACAACCCCCTTTGCTCTTGTACTAGCCGATCCATTTACTAGTACGCAGGCTGCTACCTGCTACAATGCTCAAAAGATTCCCCTTTGCTTTTGTACTAGCTTAAGTACTAGTACGTAGGCGCTGGCCTACAATCTTCTCTCCTCCAGGTACCACGTTTCATCAATTTTCATACTGGATACACTGAAGCACAACACGTAATCTAAAAGGCCACGTTTCATCCAATTTTCATACTGGATCCATAAACATCAAATGATCATCAAGTACGAGTAAGTCACCCAGATAACCAGATCCACAATAACAGAAAACTAAACCCAAAACACCTTCTGCGGCGTCTCCTGCGGCGCTTCCTCACTTTCGCAGCTGCAACGCTCGAGAGATCACCCTTCACAGATTCGCTTTCCACTTCACTTTCATATAGATCGAGCTTTTGAAACAATAACCCAATATTTCAGATCTTAAGATATTCAACCCAAAAGCATGCACAAGCCAAATGATCTCCTTGCTTTATATAGGCAAGCTCTTCCTCAAATCATGGACCAATACCACGGGCCAAAACCATAACAAACCAATACCATCAACTCAATACTAGGGATCAACAGGTCTGTCGAGATGCCATGGTCCAAAAACCATAGGTTCAAATTCCAAGGACTAACTACCATGGACCTGTTATCACTTAGAACTAAAAGTGTGATGCATATAATTGACTGTCCTAGTTTGATGACAAAGGTCTGTGTTAAAGTTGATTTCATTTTATTATTCTCACTTAGGATTTGAATTTTTAAAGGTTTTTAACTTAGATCATACTCCACTCCTATTGGTTCTCCTCCACTCATCATTATTCCATAGTCATATCTTGTCTTGTCCGAGTCACCGGGTCTTTAAATGATTTCGTAGCACAATCCCATTTTCCCATTTCGCAATGCAATCATGGTCTAGCAGTTTCGCAGCGCGTCATGATTAGGCAGTTTCACAGCGCATCATTAAAAATTATAACTAACAGCGCTGCGAAATCATGGATTCGTGCATATCGCAGCGAATCCTTCCCGAAATGTCAAGTCCATAGGTGAGTCATCATTTGTGTCTACTCATGTTAGTTTGAGTACCTCTTGTATCATGTCTGAACGTTCATTTGCCACTACTCCACCAATAGATTGTTGATATGCACGGAAATATCATTCCCAAGAGATTTTATCATGCATAAGTCCTTAATAATGGTCGTGAGTGTTGCATGAGTGACCAGTCATGTTTCAATTTGAATTTCAAGCGAGGCTGTTCAAGCGAGCCTGATTACAAGCGAGGTTGAATAAAAAAGAGGAGCTGTATCACCATCTCGACCGGAGCTGTTTGAATTTGGCTGTGAAGATCTCAAAGGAAAATGGAGAGAAAAGAGCACAGATCGGGTAAATGTCAGAGGAATGAACCTGAAGGCCTGGACATAACGTTGAGAGATGAAGGCATGACGAAAGCGTTTAAAGATGCCGGGTGCTGGAGATTTTGTAAAAAGCTACAAGGAGGGCATGCACAGGTAACTAAATAATTTGCGCTAAATTTCACTGGTTTGAATTCAAAGGTAGCCATGTTAGAGATATCGGTTTCTCCAGAAGCAATAGCTGCTATAACCGAGATCCCAAGAGGACAGGAAGAATGGTTCAAAAATTTTAAATATGATAGGAATCCTTGTAAGGAGTTCTTAAAAGAGGCATATGTAAATGAAGACTTCACAAAAGCAGTGCTCAGGTATTATCTCAAGGAACATTATGCTCTTCTTCTCACCTGTATACAGAAGTATTTGATCTGTGAAGGAAGGTACAATAAGGTTTATCCTTACCATTTTAAACTGCTCTTGCATTTTACCGGGAAAGTCTCCATAGACACTCCGTTTTATTTATTTCACAGTTTAAGTAAGATGTGTGATAAGGTGCAGCTGAGGAAAGAGGACTGTGAAACCTATTTATTTCATCATGGTCTGATTAAGTTGATGGTTTTAGATGGCCTCCAAAAGATAGGCAGAGACTGGAATTCTTTTATCTTCATGGCTGGATTCCAAAGTAAGACTGGTCTTATGCCACAACCAACCAGAGAGTTTACCATAGCTGAGCTTCAAAGGGAGGTAAGAGCTAAAAAAAAAACCAAGCCACAACTACCAAAACCAGTAAAGCCACTAATCATTCAGGAACAACCTCAACAATCAACAAAGGAGAGGACTCAGGGTAAGAAGACTGTAGCTGAAGCAAGCAAATCTGAAGCAGTCTCAAGGGTAAGGACAAGAAGCCAAATAAATAAAGAAAAAGGTAAAGCTATAGCTGTTGAGGAAAGCCCTGTGCCTAAGGCAAGCCTGAATGATTTATTACAGGCTATTGAATTAGAGCAGTCTAAACCAATTCAAATTGATTTGACACAGTCACGACAAAAAAGTGTTAAGAAAACCAAGGCCTCAAAAAGGCTTAAATTTGATGAGCCAGCCCAGGAATTTATTTTTAAACCGAGAAGACCTATGATAAGAAAATTCCAGCAAGTACAGGAAGCACTGCCCAGAACAGAAGAAACAGGGGAAGGGACACGACCTCGGCAAAAGAGAAGCACAAATAAAACAGCCATCACATCTCAAGGAGATTATGTGGCAGCCATGAAGAGCCAAATAGAAGCAGCTGAAGAGGAGATTAACCAACTGCAGAAAGCTGCTAGAGACCTGAAGGCAGAGCTAAGCCGGTTACCTAATAAATGAATTTTCTTTTCAAGAAAGGTTATTTTCCAAATTTTTGTCAATTTTACTTAGGCTTATGGTTTTGAAGACATGTAAATCCCTGTTACACATATGAAAAATCAAAGGGAGTTTTGGCAATCAGAATTTTGGGTGATAACATTCTCGGGTTAAAATCAAGATGTTTTAAATAAAACAACAGTTTGGTAGCGCGCTACGAAACTGCTGTAGGTGATGATTTAAACGCAGGAAAACAGTTTGATATTATGAGCGGGAGTTTTTGAAAAAGAGACACCTGTCCATCACTACAGCCTACAGCATATCTAAAACGTGTCAACGTTCCATACCTTGGGTTATTAAAGGCCCAGAAAAGTGTTGTTACATATTCGAGCAAATTGTGGAAAACAGAAGCCGAGAAGCAGGGGACATCTCCTAATACCACGGGGTAGATAAGGATTTAGCGTTCAAGGTTAATATGGAGTATCAAATGTCCAACTTATCCATTTGAAAGAAGACCAGGTGTCAAAGAACGAGGAGTAGCCACTATGGCATGGAAAGAGAGTTATAGTCCTAGTTAATTTAGAACTTTTTTAAAGTTCCAGTCAGCACTTTATTTGTATTTAATAGTTAGTTAAATAGCTGATAGGTGTCATTAGAGATAAGGATCGAGTTATTAAATTCCCCTTATGTTGGAGGAGGAAACTGGAATTAGTTAGAATAAGGATTCTATATATAGCTGAGACATCAATGTAATGAGGGTTGGAAATTTGATAACAGAAGTACTGTTTTAGCTTATGTAAAGACCATTTTCAGTAATATAAATCATCTGCTTTTCTTCTCAGGATTCATGAAGGATTTGTCATGTTCAGAATGTGTTTTGTTCTTTCCTTAGTCTTTTTACAGTTGCATGGATGCATAATCACTCAGAATTCACTGATTGTGCTCTGACTTCCTGTATGCATGTATGAACTGTGGTTTTATATGAGTTGTGTTCTGAACATCTAAATGCTAAGTGCCCTAACTTCTATGTAAAGGCAGTGTCATTGTTTACTGAAGTATGATTGACTCCATAGGCCCAATGGAAACTTATGTAATGTTTATCCAGCCATCAAATTTGTTAATGTTATTCCACAAGAGTTAGCCATCTTATTTTTACTCAAAATCAATAACCCTTTTGAGAGAGCCCTCTCAGGCTAAGGAGGCTAAGCCTTAGTCAAAAGATTGTTTTGAAATAGTTACTTGAAGTCTTCCTGGTTTGCAGCCTTCCAGGGTCTGATTTTGAGATAACATTTTTGCTTGAGTAAGTGCTTTCTTGATCTCTTCAAATGATTTCTTTGCTTCAGCTGTCCATTTAAAATCTGCTCCTTTCTTTAACATATTTGTTATGTTCTTAACCACTTCAGCAAAGTTAGGAATGAATCTTCTAACAAAGTTAACTTT
>APFE031199698.1:26806-67034 GCA_000404065.3 Pinus taeda
CATTATCACTTATTAGAAAACCAGTCACTCATCCATCCCCTTTTTATTCATCATTGGGAAACTGGTCCCATTATATCCAGTCAGAGCCACCATCCCAAACGGAAAAGGAGCTGCATTAAGGTCCGGACCAGGTGGTTATCCCCCGATGTTGATGCAACGATTTTCAAGGCATCAACACGTCACTGATCACGACAAGAATTTTTCGTAATCATATGATGACTGAGCTTACAACCCAGTTGGGCTTACGACACGATATCTCGACTCCATACTATCCTCAGGCCAATGGCCAAGTAGAAGTCGTCAACAAGTTTTTAGTTACAATGCTTCAACGGACCATTGGCATGCACAAGTCCAACTAGCACTTGATGTTGTTCTTTGCCTTGTGGGCCTACCGAACCTCTGTGAAGGATGCCACTGGTTTCACTCCTTTCCAATTGGTTTATGGACTGGAGGCTACCCTTCCCATCGAGTGCGAGATCCCTTCCTTAAATTAGCCGTCGAATTACTCCCCGACACTACTCCGGTAGAGGAACGCCTTCTTTACCTGGAGCGGCTAGACGAGACTCGTCGACTAGCCTCTCTAGCTATCGAAGCACAGAAGAAGAGAGTGAAAACTCACTTCGATCACACTGTACATCCTCGTTCTTTTGTTGAGGGAGATATAGTCCTGCTCTATGATCAAGCCAATGATAAGCTGGGGGCAGGAAAATTCGAACCCATGTGGCACGGGCCTTATATATTGTAAAGAGAGTTTTGCATAAAGGGGCCTATGAGCTGATTGACTACGAAGGGAATCCTCTGGATAAGCCCCGGAATGGGCTTTACTTGAAAAAATATTATGCGTGAATTCCAGGCACTCTGAATTGTACATACGTGTGCTTTAGCAAGTGTGTTGTGTGTGCATGTTTTCATGTTTTTGGCTTGGTGTGTCGGCGTAATTGCTGCTTATTGTGTCCTTTTGCTTCTTGTACAGATGTCTGGTTCGTCTTACGTTGGTTTCGCCGATGGTGCCTCCCATAGTACACGCAACCTATCTTCTGCGGCATGGGTGATCTACGATCCTCATGGTCAGCTAGTAGACCTTCAAGGGGTTTGTCTAGGTTGTACCACGAACAATGTTGCTAAGTATAGTGTTGTTAATGAGTTACTGGCTGAGGCGATCAATCTCGGTATTTGAACATTGGTCGTTACCCTAGATTCTCATCTTGTCATCCACCAGCTCAATGGGCGATATTCCGTCAGAGACCATCGGATTCTAAGGTTATATCTACGTGTTAAGTTGTTAGAAAGGAATTTTGATTTCATCACATATCAACACATTATAAGACGATTAAATACATTAACTGATGTATTAGCCAATTATGTATTAGACATACATTTGCATAACATGTAATTAAAACAGCAAAGAAGCATAAAAAACACAATAAACCATAAGCATATGTATATATATGTGTGTGTGTGTGTGTGTGTGTGTCAAAATGTTTGCACGGCGTGCGTCACATAGATCAAAATATACATGTTCGTCTTAATACATCCGGAGACGACATGTCTCTCAAAAAATATGCATGAAAATAAACCCTAGATGTCTAATCCCTGTGGTGCTCATGATAGCACGTCACCACACGCACTAGGCATCTGAAAAGACGGTTGATGCGACTAGGCACTCCCATTGTATGTCTCTGGTACACCAGTGGGACATATGCCAGTCAGGCATAGTCTAGAATCCCCCGAGCGATCCCCTCAAGGTTCTGGATCAGCTCTCCTCCCTCGGCACCCTCTTCTTAAGGGTCAGCTGCAGACTGAGTTCTCGACGAAATAGGAGACATGTCGGCTGGTCTCTCTGGGCCAACATCTGCATACACATATAACTGTTGTTAGAACGAACATGTATTAAAAGAAAAAATTCATAAAACACAAAATCAAAAAGATATCATACCCAGCTCTTCGTCCCACTCATCTCCCTCTGGTAGTGGGAGATCTGGGTCACCAGTGAAATCAGTCCCTGCATATGGCCAATCTTCGACTACGATCAGCTGACGACGTAGCCACCCAAAAAACTCCAGCCTCCAGGAAATCTGTTGGCCCCCTCCTCCTCTGGGCATCAATGCTGCCCAGCGAGCCATTCTCGGCTCTCGTGGCACTGGATCAACTACTATGGCCCCTTGGCCTTGGAAGATTGGTAATCGTTCCAGAATGAAGGATACCAGGATAGAACCATAGCCAAACTGTTTCAGTTTTCCTCGCTTACATTTCGTAAGTTGTCTTTTCATATTTGTTGTCACTGTTGTGGCCCAATCAAATATAGTGGGATTCATACACTCTGTGGTCAATAAGAGCTGATCTTTTGTCACCTCGTGTGGTGCCTGCGCCCCCGCAGCCCGCATGATGGTAAATAGCACCACCTTGAGTGTTAGATCCTGAATGGTGGAAATATCTACCTTTGCACTCCCGGATACGAATTGTGCCCCTGGGCACACTCGTGCCATCACCTCGCCCATCTTCTCACCAGATGGTCTACTCCCTGTCAGTATGGGCACCGGACCTCTGCATGATAATCCAATGATAAAGTAGATGTCAGAAACATCCAATTCTAATACTTGATCTCGCAATCTAAACACTTGCTCGTTCTCGTCCCAAAGGCTGATCAAGTATTGTAAGAGCTCAGGTTGAGCTCGTAAGTAAGGTGTCAGGAAGAATTTTTCAACCTGCAATTCCTGAGGGCGTCCATGCAAACTTCATCTTCCATGGCCAATTCGTCCACTCTTTCGTGCTCCCTCTCTTTCCATTCAATCACCATTTTGCTCGATTGCCTGCATCCACATGATCAAAAACCCTTGATTAGAACTCTGGTAGGCTCAAAAATGCATTCAAATCATTTGTAAATTCGAAATTTAAAGGAAAAATTTGTTTCCGCCGTTGGTGTGGGCCTTTGGCACATAAAAGCCCATTGGCGCAGGTCCGTGCCTAATACCCTTCAAATTTACAAAATCCTTCCACAGAGATCAAATGAGCAAAAGGAAACTGCTAAAAAATGGATTGAAATGGAGTATTAGGAAGCGCCTCTTACCTGGAACTGACGGAGCTCTAAATGGTAGCACGGATCTGTCACAGTCGTTGTCCGAAGTTCGCACACCAAATGGACCACTGCTGCTCTTCAGTGAGGTAAAAAGTAAAAAGTAATTTTGTTTTTACCATTTGACATATTTATAGCTTTTTCAACTCAAAATAGGTTTCAATTTTTATTTTTCTGAATATTTTAATATATTTTTGTCAAAATGGGTTTTACACTTGCTTTTTGTGTAGCAACAGGTTTTTTTTGCGACTTAGACGGTGAAATGAGTTATATTTTATACTTTTTCGGACTCGGTAAATACACGAAAAAGTCATTATGGAGTCATCTTTCAGCTCTTTTCTGACTCTCTAAATATGAAAAGATTGTCGATTTGTTCCTCTTGACTCGTTAAACGTAAACAAGAGGCGGTCGCCTTTAAGCTTTTTCCGACCGTGTAAAGACGAAAAGATCGTCGGGCCCTTGTCATTTCAGGCTCGTTAACGGTTACAAAACGACGTGATTTCGGTCGCTTTTTTACTTTTTCAGGTCGAAGTCACTAATCATGAAAAGTACTCCTCGATCATAATGGTCGGGCGGTTCTTTCGAGAATTGTTTTATACTTTTCGGGCTCGAGAGACACAACTTTACAAAAAAGGACACCTCTGGAGTTTACTTTTCTGCTATCTTTTCAAACTCTCTAAACATGAAAAGGCGTCGAGTTCTTCCTTTGTCAGACTCGTTAAAACTTGATGACATTGGATTTCATCGAAATGACATTTTACAAGCATATGTTATCCCCGTCAAGCTTGTTAATAAAAATAGTTGGGGTACTCACCAGAAATGGTGGGGAAAATAGAACCAGAATCATTGTCGTGTCAGCAGTATGTCGCTCTTGAACATGGAACTTGTCTGCATTCATGTCTGGGTGGGGACATCTCATCTCATTTTTCACTTGCCTCCGTGGGTTTGGGTGATCCTGTTTGACCTCTCATCTGCTCTCTGCCTTGTCGCCATGACCTCTGATTGATTGATGTCAAATACTGCCAAGTCCACTATCATGCCACCGATATGTTCAAGAGAAGTTGACCTCTGCAAAATAACAACCTCCCTCTGATAACTCATATAATCCTGATTCACAAAAACATTATCTTCCTCTATCTCGCGTCGATGATGTGGGAAACACTATGGCCCACCTTCGAACAAGGTCACTTCCTGTCGAATTCAGCTCATTATCCAGGAAGTTGATCTAGAGACTCCCTCCTGGTGCCTTGGAGCCTGCATTCCTCAATGGTAGCTTCTTTGCATTCGACGCGAGTTTTTCATCATTGGCCTCCGATCGAATGATTCTACGGGTGTTCGACGCCGTCTCACTGATTCGCACGCCGTAGATTGTACCTATAGTACCTTGAGGGCCATTGTCATTATTGGTGGTACCTCTCGCGTCTATTAACAGCTTTCATCATTGGCTGGTAATCAGACGATGTTCCTGCATGTTTGATTTTGACTCCTATATTCACATGCTTGAACTTGTACTTTGTTCGAATCGAGATGGAGCGCAAGACCCTGGATTTTGTCTGTTGGGATCCAGGCTGCGATTTTGTGGATTATTATGATTATTACATGACTCATTCACTGGATGGTTGCGACCATGCCTGAGTCTATTTATCGATCCTCACTGGATGGCTGCACCCATACCTTGGATCTAGATTATTGAGTACTCTGCTATTGATGGTTGCACCCATACCACATATATCATGTATTTGAGATATCATTTGTACTTCTCCATGCAGGTTTTCCAGCGGCAGTGTTTTCAGTTGGACATGTTCTCGTAAAGCATTTCACCCCTCTCTCTCTCTTCGGCCTCATGCTTTATGGGAATCTGTTACACAGCAATTTGTCACCGTCCCTGCTACCCCTCTCCCGCATCTTGGAAGACTCATTCTGGGACCTATGAGAAGTGACATGGCCTACAAACACTTGCATTGCATTCCCTTGAACATGAGCTTTGTTTGCCCTGAAGACATCTCCTGCTAACAAACCCTAAAAATAACTCTTTTTCCATTGGCACGGTTCCATAGTGCAGCCCTCGCGCCAAGGGGGCAAATCCTCCAAAGAGGGCACGCCAATTGGCTCTCTGTCATAGAGTCGCACCCGTGCCAACCATAATCAAAGGTGTTTTTTAACAAACAAACGGCGAAAGTTTCGTCCTAACAAATTCCTAGACTGCTATCTATCTTGAGTTGGGTGGTTTGGCTACGGATTTCCATAGAGAGGAAGTGGTTTGCCACCTCTCATGGAAGCTTCCTTGATGATATGGCCAATCCCATGATTATTGGCTATGATCCCAACTCCCCTTCCTCCATTTATAAAAGCTTGCCCATTTTCCTTTGCAAGCTAGTTCCAAAGATTCAGAATTATCAAGTTTCCAAGAGCTTCATGCTGCAAGAGCCTTCTTCATTCCCATAAGGCCAAATCCAAGCAAGGAGATTATTGTCCAAGAACCAAAGAGAGAGGCTTGTCCTTACTCCCAACAGGGTTTGCGAGACATGTGCTACTGACTACCCACCAAAGGAGAATCCAGCATCAGAACTTTGGTTGTATTCCCCTTTGATTTATTATTAATGAACGACTATTGGTTATGGTTCCACTCTTATTATTGTTTATGATGATGGTGAGTTATGTCCTTTCTGACTAATATATAGTTGCATATGCTGGATTTTATGCTTGTGTTTGTGTCGTTTCTTGTATGTGCAGGTGTCCATTCATGGAGATCGTGAGGAATGTGATCTGCCAGAGAAAAGGAACGAGAGCACCACCTCTTCTACAAACAATAGCGTTGGAATCCAGGTAGGCCTTCATCACTGGTCTATTAATTTGAAATTAGGAACTTGCGCTATAGCGTTTGATGATTGTTGCTAGACTCGGTCTGGGCTAGTAGGGATCGCCTCTATCCGCAGAGGGGATTTACCTCCTCAACACTGGGAGCAACATGGTTAGATGGGTTTCTCTTCCCAAAATTGTAGTGCTCGAATAGATCTTTCTAACGAGCAATTATACGTGTCAAACGAAGATCGGGTGCCAAAGTTACGACCCTGGGAAGTTGATGTACCAACTTACCCAAAACGAGGCCCACAATTTGGCGTTTCATCTTCTAGGGTTAGGTTTTGGAATGTTAAGGGTTTTCCATTGTTTCTCAACAATAAATAGGCCTTCGAGCCTCATTGTAACACATTTCAGAGGCATGTAGCTGCCACATCACTTCTCAGAGATAAGCTACCATCGCCCTAGCTGGTTTATTTCCATTTCTATTTGTAAGCATATCTCAGTATTTTACATTAATGAAATGAAGTATTATTTCCACTGCATCTTTGTGTTAATGGTTATCTCTATAATTTGTTGCGTTCCTGTTGAAATCCGGATCAGTGGTATTGGAGCAGTCTGATATTTCCCTGTTTTTCTTTGCATGTCCCCAACAAGGTCAGTATATGAGGAGTTAGGGCTTGAACTGGTCGAACCTTTGCAAGACCAGCCTCGAAAACACCAAGGTTCGACCAGCCACGAATTGAGTAAATTAAAACACCAGCAAAAGATACTTTTGAAAGAGTTACATGTTGTGCCAGTTGCACCTTTGCCTGCCGCTGTAATTTCTCAAGCTTCCCATGATATGGGAAGACCTCCAACTAATGTGATTAAGAAGATTGATCCAAATGATGTCGCATTAATTGGAGGTAGATTGAGATCTCATACTCCCCCCTTTCTCCTTATGAAATTTTTAATAAAAATGTGCATAATTGCTTAGTGGATTCGAGAGCTTCATCGAATATTTTTCCAAAGTCAATATGTACAAAATTGAATGTTCAACGTAGAAGTCCATTGTGCACATAGTCCAGCTAGGTCGATCGCAAGTCGAAGTGATTGGTGAGTTAAATCAAGTTATCATAAGGCTATCATCCAACCTAAAGGTATGTCAAGTTATAGATATTTTAGTTGCTGACATTCCGGAATTTTATGGCTTAATTCTTAGCAGGGATTGGTTAGAAAAACTTCATGGATACTTCACAACTGACTGGTCGCACATGTGGCTATCTTACAATGGTAAACCCAATCAAATAAAAGTTGAACGAGAAAGACACCAGAAATACATAGTAACGGAGCTAGAGGGGGAAATGAACCAGTAGCATATAACAACAGTATTGTTGGAAATTACTCAGTAGATTCTTTCCTAGGGAATTTTAATGCTCATACATCACCTTATTTAGAACATTATGTTTTATCCCAAGTCGAAAATTTTTCTCAAACGGATAGTTCAAAATGTATCGATTTTTTAGATAGTCCTGTAAATAAATCTTTATTTTGGATATTATTTTTTGATGGTTCTAAATCTAACGAAGGAGCAGGAGCAGGATGTGTGCTAATCAGTCCAGAAGGAGATAAAACTATGTTAACTTGCAGACTCGAATTTGATTGCACCAACAATACAGCAGAATACGAAGCTTTAGTCCAAGGGTTGTACAAAGCAATTGGATTAGATGTCAAATACCTTCAAGTCTTCGGAGATTCTGAAATTGTAGTCAGACAGGTACGTAATACTATACATTGCTTATTAGGTCATTTAAAACATTGTCAATCTTTAGTTCAAGATCTAACTGAGAACTTTATAGCATTTAATATTTCATCAATTCCTAGACTCCATAATGCAAGTGCAGACCTTTTGGCTAACGTAGCTTCTAAACTTATCCCTTCAGAAGATTTTAGTCCAGATATATTCTCAATAGAATTAATCTTTAGACCTTCTATTCCTGATAACATCACAAATTGGAGAATATTCAACTACGATCCTGATATCGTGAGTTTTCTCACATCCGAAGGATCCTATACCAATCAAATAATTGACGAAGACCAACATGATCGACAATTGCAACAAGATAGCACTAACAATGCTATACCTAAGTCGATAGTCAAATTAGAAGACCTTTATGATTTGAAAGATCAGTTTAAAAGATATACCAATTCGAAACTCCAAAGTTCAACTTTAAATCACGAATTAGTAAATCTGGGAACCGATACCAAACCACAAAACATCAATCTAGGCCTTGGCCTAACTCCCAAAGAAAAATTAGCATATATCCGTCTTTTGAGACAATACAGAAATGTTTTTTCTTGAAACTATGATGAACTTAAAACGTATGACACTTCTATCATTCAACATACCATTCCAATGATGAACGACGAAAAACCAGTCCAACAAAAGTTGAGAAAAATCCATCCCAATCTATAAAACCAGAACAAATCTGAACTCAACAAATTATTGAAAGCCAAAATAATCTTTCCCGTTCGACATTCCAAATGGGTTTCCAATATGGTTCCCGTTAGAAAGAAAAACGGAGATATTAGAATCTGCATTGAATTTCGAAATCTTAATAAAGCCTGCCAAAAGGATAATTTTCCTTTGCCTCCCATGGAACAAATTTTGCAGGCAGTTGTAGGGTCAGAATTAATGTCCTTTCTGGATGGATTTTCAAGATACAATCAAGTGTTGGTACATCCTTATGATCAATTAAAAACAACATTTAGAACCAAATGGGGTACCTACGCATATCAAAAAATGCCTTTTGGCCTGATTAATGCTGGTGCCACATTTCAGAGAGCCATGGACATTGCATTCAAAGGTTTGGTTAATAAGTCTATGGTAATCTATTTGGATGATATAACTGTCTATTCCAAGAAACAAAGCAACCATCTCAGAGATTTAAAACAAATCTTCCAACGTTGTCTCAGGTATGGAATTTCACTTAACCCGAAAAAGTCCTTTTTCACATTAAGTGAAGGAAAACTTCTAGGATTCATAGTGTCAAAATTAGGAATCCACATTGATCCTGACATAATCAAAGAGATTTCTGAAATATCCCTACCTCACAACAAAAAAGCCATGCAATCTTTCCTGGGTCAGATAAACTTTGTAAAGAGATTTGTTCTAGATTTTTCAAGAATCGTGTCTCCTTTACAAGCAATGATAAAAAAGAACTCAATTTTCAAATGGGGTCAAAATGAATATGAAGCATTCAATTTGATCAAACAAGCAATTATTAATGCTCCATCTTTAGCAACTCCAAATTTTTCAGAGCCTTTTATTTTATATACATTTGGCTCTGACAGATCATATGCAGCGATACTCACCCAAGCCAATCAAGAAAAAGCAGAAGCTCTGATTGCCTTTTTCAATTCAAATTTACATGGGGTTGAATTAAATTATTCAGATGTAGAGAAACAAGCTTACGCTGTTTTCAAAGCAATCAAATATTTCAGACCCTTTCTACTCAAAACCCATACCAAAATCATTGTACCATTTCCAGCGGTAATAAATCTTTTAGTACAAAAAGATGTGGGTGAAAAGGGCCAATTGGGTTACTGCCTTACAGGAATATGACGTAGAAATCAAACCAGCAAACATTGTAAAAGGTCAAGGCTTTTGCAAAATGCTGGCCGGAGCATCACTTATATCTGAAATTCCATCTACAGACATACAAATGTATGAGGTAAGCCTAAACGATAAGGAATCATTATATGCCGATATCATTTATTATCTAAAGAATGGATATGCTCCTTCACACTTCAATCATACCAAGAAAAGAGCTCTAAGGTTGAAAGCTAAACAATATCAGCTCTTGGACAATGTTCTTTTTAGAATAAATTATGATTCTTCTTAGACAATGTTCTTCTTGGACAATGTTCTTCTTAGATGTCTTGAGGTATCTGAAGCTAAAAAAGTTTTGCAGGAACTCCACAATGGGCCAGCAGGCAGACACTATGCTGGAGACACTACTGCGCATAAAATCTTACGCACAGGCTATTACTGGCCCACATTATTCAAAGACTCGCACAATTACGTGAGGAAATGTCAAGTCTGCCAAACCGCTATTGGGAGATAGAAGAAACCATCCTTGCCACTACAGTCAGTCAACATTAAGCGACCTTTCGATCAGTGGGGATTGGACATAATAGGTGAGATCGTTCCTCACTCTTCTAAACAACACAGATATATCCTTACAGCAACAAACTACTTTACTAAATGGGTAGAAGCAGTTCCACTCAAGACGGCTAATGCTGAACATATCATTGAGTTCATAGATCAATTTATAATCACCAGGTTTGGATTGCCTTCCGCTTTAATGTTTTACAATGCATCTTACTTTTCTGGAAATGCAATGATTGAATTTGCACTTAAAAGAGGTTTCAAACTTAAATATTCTGCCAATTACTATCCACAGGGGAATGGGTTAGTTGAATCTACAAATAAAAACCTAATCAGGATTATCAAACGAGCAGTTGACCAAAATCATAAAAATTGGCATAAGTCTTTAATATATGCTTTATGGGAAGATCGAATAACGAAGAAAGCCTCCATCGGCACTTCTCCACTCAATTTAGTTTATGGAAAAGAAGTGGTTCTTCTAACTCATATGACAATTCCCTCTCTGTCTTTAGTTCAATATATTTATCAAGTACCAACTTCCTCCTTACAGCTAAGGCAAATGGAAATAATTAAGTTATAAGAACAGCGAGAACAGGCCAAAAGAACTCACACTCATCATCAAGCATTAGTGAAATCCTCTTTTGATTCAAACATGATGACCAGAAAAGATTTTCAGATGGGAGATCTAGTTTTAAAATGGGACAAAGCCCATAAGGAAAAAGGAAAACATACAAAATTTCAACGAATGTGGCTTAGTCCTTTTCAAATTGTAGAAGTCATAGGTCCATCCACTTTTATGTTGTAGGATTTAACAGGGAAAAGAGATTCTTTGCCTATTAACGGGCAGATCCTTAAGAAATATTTTCCTTAGAAGATCATCCTTTTACTTTGTAGATTAGATTTTTATTTTAATAAAACCAGCTGTGAATGGTTACATTAGGTATTTACGAAAAAGACACCAATTCTCTTTCAGGTTTTGATATTTCGCTTGTATAAATAGCAAATCTTTTAGAAAATTGATCTTTATTATTGAAAGATACAGTTAAAGACTCTAGCCTAGATATGATACTAGTTTCAACTTCATAAAATTTGATGAAACCAACCTTTAGTGAGAAATTGTTTTATATCAATGCAATGAAAGGTATCAATAACAGAATAAAGATTCTTTGTAGAACAGCTCTTTCCAAACTCTACTATTGTCGTCCAGAGCTATCTTAAGGAAACAATGACTTTCTCCCTACTAAGGAAATCACAAACTTTCAGAGGAACAATCCAAGGATACACTTTATCTTAAAGAGTGAGAGGTCTCATCACGAGCCGGCTTATCATAATCACAGATATTATAACTTGCTGACTTTGCCAATACTGCATACCACAACAGGGCAATGACTCAAGATTGTTGCAATCGAAAGGCAAGGGGTCTCATCACGAGCCAGCTTGTTCAACAAGATTATAAATCAAGTGAATGACTATGTCATAAATTGGCTATCAAACCAAGACATTGTTCTTTAAGAATAAAAGAAAATCAAACCAATAAGTGTGGATGTGGATTCTTCTTTGAGAGTTGTAGGTTTCTTTAAGTAGGATAAAGGATCATTGGTGGGTAACAGGTAACCCTGTCGAGGCAATGAACGCCTACTAGCAACAGAGACTCTACCTACGACAAATGAGCATATTTAAAACTGGTTTACAGAGAAGAATTTGTTTTATCTTTATAAACCAAGTAATGACTGATGTAAATACAAGGACTAGCTTTAGGAAGCACATAATCAAAGTTGAAAATAGTTGAAACAAAATATCATCGATAGGTTAAAGCATAATGTACTTTATCTTTCTATAATAAAGTTTAACTTTCTAGAAAATTTTCTGTTTTGGAAGCTTAGAAAATTCAAAAGAAAGATAGAGATAACTGGTTCTTCCAAGTGAATCGCCAATTGTTGTGGCCACCAACAACCCCCCTTTTTTATTTAGTATTGTTACTAATACTAAATAAATGGGGACCCTTAGTCAAAAAATTTAGAAAATGAATTAGTGCTAGCATTTTCTTTTCAATAAAACTTACCATCATAAACTTAGGAAAATATCTTTGAAAAATCTAAAAAAGCTTAAGTTTCATGATGAGTAAAAGTTAAAATCATTCCTTAAGGAATATCGCATCGCAAAAAGGATAACAGGATACCTCCCTACAAGCCAAAACTCTAAGAATGTGATATTGCGATGCAAGATCACATATTAAAAACATATATATCGCATCGCATACTTCAAAACGCACTTATGCTGAAAAACTGCAGAAAACGCTGATATGCGATATCGCATATCGCAAAATCGCACCTCGCAAGAAATACATTAACGCGAAATGTGCATACTTACGATCTTGCAATATTGCGACTCGCAATAAAGAAGCAAAGCGATCTTACGAAAGAATGAAAGAGCGATTTTGTGATTTTGCGATAACGTAATACAGCGATCTGCGATATGATGAATCAGATCACAGAATTATTCCATCACAAAATCTTTCGGCTCATTCTTCAAGAACTTTTTCATAAAACGAGACCTGGTTATGCACTTTAATGCTAATTAATGAGGTAGTTGCCAGTTGTTAATGAAATACGACTTTGGGTTTATCCAGAAGCTAGTTCACGTAAGGTGATATACTTTTACATGTCTTAGACATTTTAAAACTTTCCCGTCATTATTTTTTATTATTACTCATCTCACTTGTAAACTGCAGGAGCGAAAAACAAAGAAGTATACGAAGCAGTATACAGGAAACTATGAAGAAAAAGGCAAGGCTTCGATGTCTGAAGACAAAGAAATGGCACCCCGGTACACAGATACCGCATGCAACAGAGACGTAGGTATTTGCACTTAAGGAAGAAGATCCTAAGGCAACAGCGTTTTACGGCTACTACAGGCTCACAAAGTTCTTCAGAAGCATCAACTGCAAGTTAGCTTGTTCATTCTTGCATCGGAGAGTGGCAAGGCCCAAAAATTCTCCCTTAAACAGACATGGTTACATGGGTACTAGACAGCGTTGACATCAAAAATAGGTAGCTTAGGGCTCAAGTTCAAGAGCTCTCAGAATCAGTATTTTCACAAAATTGCAACTTTACATCCGCTAAAAGAAAGCACGCAAGAGGCGAAAATCGCACCAAGGAAGCCTGGATTGAGTAATGGAGGCAGTTTCCGATGCGCGATTAGCGCTTAGCACTAATTGCGCATCGCTGGGTAAAACTTCTCAAAGTGGAAAGCTCCTAGTTGCTCAGCTACCTGTATGCTCCAGAAATTCGAAAAAAAATACGTTAAAGATAAAAGGTAAACCTGAATCTGAAAATCAGCGGTAATGGTTAGAAATATCTTCAAAGTACTTAGTGAAATCACACAGCCAGGGTATGACTCTCGAAAGCATCATAATTCTGCCGAAAAGATGATGCCAGCTCCTACTGATTCTGTTTTTTGCAGCAGAGTTAAAGGCTGAATCATTCAGCTGACTCTTCTCAAGCAAATGATGAATGCTTGCGACATTAAGGAGCAAATACAGAAATAGTTAGATGTTAGTTTTTAGATTTAATTTTAGAAATAGTTTTACTTTATTTTGCCTAGAAGAAGGACGGTAATTTAAACCGTATCCAAAATTCTTGTAAATAAGTTATTTTTAGATGTAGTTAGTAGTATTTAAACCCTTCTCATGCATTTAGAGAAGGGTCCAGAAATTTATCAAAAACTTGTCCTCAGAACATGCACTTTTGCACCCTCCAAGGAGGTTTTGATGAATGAATGGAACAGGAATTATTGATTTTTGCATCTAATGTCTGCTACTGATGTTGCACTTCTGTACTCTTAGATAATATTGGATTAAGAAGAGATAAATCGTTATCACTTGAAGCTCATGAGTAGAACTAGTTATAAATGGTACTTCTATCTCTTAACTATTTCTATCTTTTCTGTTAAAGTGATATTCAAGTTCAGTTGTTTATATATTAATACTTGAATTCCTGAGTTATCATTTGGCACTTTTGTACGGTGATAGCTATTTATTTGTGCTTAATATATGAATAGCTTATTGTGTGATAAGTTTTTCACAACTGTTTCACCTAAATTTTTATGTGAAGTGGTTTATCTATATTGAATTCTTTTCTTATAACAATTGAATGATCTTTATTACCAATTGTTATTTGAAATCTTTTTAGATCGCACAGCATAAATATTATACCCCGGGTTAGTATAGACTTAGATATTTCTGTTTTAGTAGAATACAATTGCATGTCATTAGATTAGAGTTAGAATTAGATCATCTTAATTAGGAACTGTTAGACCAGAAATATCAATCTTTCACACACACACAAATTGGGAAACTGGTCCCATATCCCCAGTCGGACCCGCTATACCAAACGGAAAAGGAGTTGCCAACCAAGGTCTGGACCGGGCGGGTATCCCCCTTGTTTTTTACCCGATTTTCGAGGCTTCAACACCTCCCATGGCAGATGAAAAGAAAGATGAGGGGGCAAGATATCCTATCAAAACCTTGCTCAAAGAAGCCCTCGAGTGGAAAAGGAACGTGATGATGGACAACTTTAACTAGATCCTTTAGCGGTTACGCAGCGGCTTCCAATAGCTACTCTGGAAATGCCACACCGTTTAAGGTACAAGTTAATTTTGAAATCCCCATATTCAAGGTTTAGATAGACGCAGATGTCATAGATAAATGGTTAAATCTTCTAGAGGGTTATTTTTCTGTTCATGATTTTTCCAGTCAGGAAAAGATTACTTTCGCTCTTCTCAAAGCAGCCCCCCATGTTAAGGAATGGTGGGAAACCTACTGCGAGCAGAAGCATGAAAGTACGAGCTCACTATTTTCAGTCGCACCCACTTGGAATTCATTTCAGGATGCCATCAAGGAGCAGTACTACCCTGTCAAAAGCTATGAAGATAAATACATAAAGTGGATCACACTGCGGCAGGAAAGGGACCAAGATGTGCCAGAGTTCACAAACATTTTTCATACCCTTCACACATAGTTGGGTATCAAGGATTCTAAGCTACATTTGGTACTCAAATACCGTGGCTACCTACACAAATACATCCAGGAAGAGATGGATTTCCTGAACAATCCTCGCTCGGCATGGTATACCGATATGCTGTCAAAATCGAGAAAAATTTTAAACAAAAGAAGTGACACTTTGGATTTATGAATTTGAAGACCAAAGGACAAAGCTAAGGCGGGGTGACCCAAGACAGCCCGTCGAAGCCACAAAAAAAGAACAACACCACGAAGTCGAATAAGGACATAGTAAAGTGGTGTGAGTTCCAGAAGAACCCCACTCACAACGTAAGTGAGTGTCAGACCAAGCAGTCATTGATGGCCAAGCTAAAGGCTTTCAAATCAAATGCATGTTCCGACCCTGAGTCAAAACCCAACAAGGGGAATGGCAAAGGGAAGCAAATCATTGATGCAGAGCCAAGTGCCACTGTTGCCACCACCGAGATCCATAAGAATGAGCCCGAAGATCCAGAGGAGGGGGAGCATCTTTTCCACTCACAAATGTGGGTGAAGGGTTCGCCGCTGCAATTCAAGGTCGACAGTGGCAACCAAAAGAACCTCATTTTAGCAGAGGTCGTGAAGCGGTTCGGCCTACCGACTACACCACACCCACAACCGTACAGTATCGGGTGGCTTCACCAAGGACAAGACCTCCGAGTTTTCCAGTAGTGTCATCTTCCCTACAACATCAAACCCTTCATAGACGAGGTATTTTTTAATGTTACACCTCTAGATGTTTGTGATGTATTATTAGGCCAGCCATACTTGTGGAGGCGACATGTTGTGTATGATTCGAGGCCTCGAGCTATCATTATTTCTTTGTGCAATTCATTATACAGGATACTGGAGGTATCCCCACCTACCACTACCTCTTTGATCACTACTAAGAAAGGCATCAAGCTCATCTCCTAGACTAGGAAATTCATTTTCTATCTGGTTCAGTCCCAAAGTAAGGAGAAGATCGTCACCACATCCATGACCCCCATGAAGGTTTCCTCCACGCAACAAAAATAACAGAGGGATAAGGTCATGAAAGAACACAAGAACAACTTCTCCTCACCTGCAGGGATACCACACAAGCTTCGGGTGGGCAACAAAGTTTGGTTGCATCTACAGAAAGAATGCCTTATAAGAGCCCATCAGAAGCTCCGAACACTCCAACATGGTCCTTACAACATTACTAAGGCTATGGGAAATAGTGATTTGGAGCACAACATTCCTCCATTCCTTCGCTTGCATTGAGTGTTCAATGTGGAATGGCCTCGACCATGCTTCCCACCATTATTGGACACATCAGATATTGCAGAACAACTCACCAGGGACCAAGTTTAGCAAATGGAGGAAATCAATGCAATTGGGACCATTACTTCCTAAGGGGGGAGGAATGATCCAGGTGGATGTTGGTGGCCACCCACCTATCCCATTTGGACCCCCACAACTATCTCTTTCAGTTTTTCAGTTTCCGTATTTGTAGCACAATTTACTATTTTTAGCAGTTTTTCGGGTCCTAAACTTTCAGAGCCGTTTTGAGGCCATAAGCGATGTTTTTTAGGAAATTTGGGAGCAACATGAGTCAATACTTCTCTTCCCAAGGTTGTAGTTCTCAGTTATATCTTTCTAACGAGCTATTGTACGTGTCAAACGAAGATCAAGTGCCAAAGTTACGACCCTGGGAAGTTGATGTACCAACTTACCCAAAATGAGGCCCACAATTTGGCGTTTCATCTTCTAGGGCTAGGTTTTGGGATGTTAAGGGTTTTCCATTGTTTATCAATAATAAATAGGCCTTCGAGCCTCATTGAAACACAGTTCAAAGGCATGTAGCTGCCACATCTCTTCTCAGAGATAAGCTACCATCGCCCTAGCTGGTTTATTTCCATTTCTATTTGTAAGCATATCTCAGTATTTTACATTAATGAAATGAAGTATTATTTCTGGGCATCTTTGTGTTTATGGTTATCTCTGTAATTTGTTTTTTTCCTGTTTAAATCCAGATCAATTATTTTGGAGGACGCAATATAACGTGGGGCTTCCACGTAGCAGAAAGGCGGGCGGGGAAACCAGCTTATCTCCCGCACTTTTGTGACGTTAAAAGTCGAACGTCGGAGCGTGGAATATGGAATGTGGGTCGTTGGATCTGGAGGTGGGTGATCGAAGGGTTATCGGGCGGCAGAGTTGTGAGGAATGAGTCAAGGTGTGGGGTCGGGTTATTTAATAAGGTGGAGATTAATATATTATTTTAATTAAAACTAAGTTTTAATTAAATTAAATATATGGAGGGGTATAGGTTAATTACGCAGGGTTAATGAAATGGTATGCAGGGGGAATATACTATGGATATAAGTTAGGAAGGTATCAGGGAGGGTTTTTCTGTGGGGCCCAATACATTTTAATTTATTTAAACTTGGGATAAGGGGGTTTTAGTGGGTGAAAAGGGAAATTGATAAGGGGAGAATGATTTTTTTTTTTTTTAAGGAAATGTATAAGGGGGGGTATAAAATAAAAGAAAAAGGGTTATTTTACAAGGGAAAATGAGATGAAATAAGGGAAAAGGTAAAATGAAGGGGAAGGGATATTTTTGCAAGGAGTAAATGAATTTGAAAGGAAGTTAGTAATATTAAATAAACCAATTGATGCTTTCCATGCCTTGTGAAAACTTCTTCTGCCTACCCATCATTTACCCTAACATTTTTCCTTCATTTACTGGGTGCATTTGAGCTTGTTGGCCCTTTATTTCTTTTTCTTTTGTAAGCAAACTATATAATTCTAACCTTATGACTTTCCAATGGCTCAGATTAAATTGTTGAGCTCATTATTATTCTCCACTTAACTACTGATTAGCCAAGATTAAACAGTTTGGATAGATATTTATTCTCTATCTATCAGCATGAAATTTAAAGCATGAATGAATCAAGATTAAACTATTTGACCATCATGGATTGTGGCATTTTTGATAAGCTGCACACAATCTTATTTTGCAAAGTAAAGTAAAAAGTAGTGGCATTTGAATTTGCATCACTTTCAGAATCTATTTTTATCTCTTTTTGGTGGGGTTTATACTTTATAATCTTTTTTTATCTTTTTCTTTTATTAGTCCTTTGATTTTTCTTTTAAGACTTCACCCTCTTTACATTTTTTTATTTTTAATATGGTAAAACATTTTGCAAAAAGAAAAAAGTATGTACAATATTACAAGACTAATCATAGTCAATTCAAAATTATGAATCCTATTATTATAGGACCCTAACAGTGGCTCCACGTGGGGATGGAATTTCCTGGTGAAATGTCAAAAGCTTTAAGATCAGTAGCCTTTGAAACTTTGATTGTGCTTGCCTTGTAACTTTTTTTCTATGATCTAATCTATTCATACATATGATGATATACCTTTCAAAGCTTAGAGCCTTCTCTTCGGGATTCAACCTCAAAAGGTAACCATCCAATCCAATCTAAACTTTGCAATGTAATGCACAATGAGAAAAGTAAACAAATGAACCACTGTTAATCTGGGAAAAGGTAATGCTTCAGCATTCTACCATTGACTGGTTCACCTGGTAGATTTATTCCATCTAACTGCTTCAAGAAAAATGCATTCTTACCTCTGTAACCATAAATGATGTAAAGACCTTGCCATAGGAAATCAGATTTACCATGTTTACCTTTTTCTTCTCATCTGGAATCCCATTTGAGTACTTTGTGTAAAAATCATTAGCTTTGGTTTTCTTGTCAAAAAAAAAATTGATTTTATCTTGGATCACTTGGGATTTTTCATAGACTTCTTCCCTGGTTTGTTGCAAATGTATTGTCTGATTTATCCTCCTTTGGATATCATTTGGTTCTACTTGCAATTCTTGAATCATTTTCATCACTGGTACTCCTAATGAGGATGGAAAAATAACATACATTCCATATATTAGTTGATAAGGAGATGTACCAATGGACTTTTTTGTAGTTAGTCTGTCTATCCATAAGGCATTAACCAACTTTTTGTTCCAGGTCTTCTTATTGTCTTCTAATAGTTTCTTGATGATATTAACAAGGCTCTTGTTTTAGGATTCTGCAATTCCATTACCTTGAGGGTAATAGGTTGTGGAATGGCCAAGGGTAATGTGGTATCAATTACAAAAGTCTACCATTTTCTTGGATTTGAAGGCAGCAGCATTATCAATGACGAGCTTTTGTGGGCATCCAAATCTAGAAAGGATGTTGTTCTCAAGGAATCAAATGATGACAAAATCTGTGGCTTGTCTAGAAGGGATGGTTTATATCCATTTAGTAAAGTAATCAGTGGCTGTCAAAATCCATTTGTGTTGGGTTGAGGAGGGTGGGTGAATTTCCCCAATGAAGTCTAAACCCCATTGTTGAAAAGGCATTTCTGCTGAGATCGGTTTGAGGGGTAATGGTAAGAGTTTCTTCTTGCCTTCAAATATTTGGCATTTGTGACAGGAGGTCACATATTTTTTGACATCTACAAAAAGGGTGGACCAGTAAAAACCTGCCCTTAAAATCTTATCAGCATTTATTTTCCAGTATAGGTGTCCCCCACAATCCCCTACATGAAATTCTTGCATGACTTTGTCAGCTTCATCTTTTAATAAACAATTTAACAAAATTCCACCATTATCTTTCCAAAATAAAACATTGTCTAAGATACAATATTTCATTACTTTCATCTTAAGGAATCCACTTTTAGTTCTAGATTAACAAGGAGGAGCTTGTAAGTTGAGTAAAACGAAAATAATGTCTGCATACCAGGGTGAATCTATGAAATCTTCACTGATTTGTGGAGTCGTCATCTCTTCCTGATCATCTATAGCAGCAATGAAATTTATGTCTAAGGCTCGACAGTTCGATTCAGCGATGATTTTGGCTAAACCTTGGCCTTTAATCAATTTTGTAGGCTTGATATCAATGTCATATTCTAGTATGGTGGCAATACATTTGCCTCTTTTTCCATCAGGCCCATCCTGAGTTAGAATGTCCTTTACAACTGAGTTGGGAACATATGCTATTATGTGAGAGTACAGAATATATAGTTTGAAATCCTTTATGGCTTTCACTAAAGAAAGAGCTTGTTTTTCCATTATATTATACTTTAGTGTAGCATTTCTCAAAGATTTACTGAAGAAGGCGATGGGTTGTTCATAACCCTCATCGTTCTTTTGCAACAAGATTGTTGCAATAGTGTGTTCTAAAGCAAATGAAAAAATTATGAAGTCTTTGTTGAAATTAGGACTTATGAGGACAGGTGTTTTAGTAAGGGCTTCTTTGATTACTTCAAAATACTGCTTAGCCTCTACTGTCCACTTAAGTGTTGAATCCTTTTTCAACATGTTATTCAAATATCTAATTAGTTCTGCTAAGTTAGAAATGAATCATCTAAGAAAATTTATTTTACCTAAGAATGATTGCAATTCTTTAATGTTCCTAGGATGACTGATGTTTAGGATTGCTTCTATTCTAGTTGGATCAATTCTAATGCCCTCTTTTGAAATTATGTGTCCTAAGAGTTTACCTTCTTCTAGCCCAAAGAGTGCCTTTTTGGGATTCAAAGAAATGCGAAATGACAATAATTGATGGATAGCCTAACCACAGATAGATCTAGAGAGTGGTGGAATATATCTAGGAAAACAGATAGAGTCTACTAAAACATACCTCTATAAGGTCTAGTCCATATAGTGATCGATAGTCAGTATCTATCCCGTTGGGAATAAGGATATTTAGAATTCACATCCCAATATTGGTTGACCATTGAGGTACATGGATCATATTATACTGTAAAATAACAAGCCTTATGCTGGGGAGCCTCTGATGATTCTTAAATAAACGAAGTCTTCTGAACCATGGCCCGCAATTATAGAAAGACGTAGCGAAGCGAAATTTTATGGAGTCGCTTCTGTGACTGGATCCAACTAGCCGTCGAGAAACCGTCTATTACATTGGATGGTTCGGCGTCTTAATGATCCCTACCTTTTCTACATTTAATAAAAACTCCTCTCAAATGATCTAGATGTTCATTGTCTATTTTGGAGAATATTGTTATATCATCTAGATAAATGACTTAAAAGTCATGAATCTGCTTCGCAAAAGCTATATCAATAGCTCTTTGAAAGGTAGATCCTACATTCATTAGTCCAAAAGGCATTTTCAAATACATGAAAGTACCCCAGGGAGTGGTAAATGTAGTCTTTGCTTTATCCTTTGTTTGAACTAAGATTTGGTTGTATCCAGAAAACCCATCCAGTAATGAGATTCTAGATGATCTTACCACCCTATGTAAAATATGGTCCATTCTGGGGAGAGGATAGTTATCCTTTAGTGACACTTTGTTTAAGTTTCGGAAATCCCATGTCTTTTTCCTAGTGGGAACTAAGTTAGAAACCCAATATGAATATCTAATTGGTGTTATGATTTGTGCCTCATACATCCTTTTTACTTATTTTTCAATCAATGGCATAAGAACTGGATTAATCCTCCTAAGATTTTGTTTAAATGGTTTCTGATTTTCTTTGATGGGTATTTCATGTTGAATAATGCTAGTTTCATAATATTTGAGGTCTTTATAACTCCACACAAAGACATCTTGAAATTATTTAAACAAACTTAATGTATTTCAGCTTTTCAGCTGGAGGTAATGCTTTGGATAATTTAATAAGCTTAGGTTTTTCTTCTGTTACTATATTACGTTCTTCTATGTTTGATCTTAAAGGCTCCATTTTTGGTTTTCTAGCTACATCATTAGAATCAAACAAATCTTCTAATGGGGTTAATCCCTCTGGAAAAAAATTATTTTTAAGGTTTAAAATCTTAGAATCGTCATTGACTATTTCTTCTATTTCTACTTTTTCTAAGTTATATATTTCTAGTTTAGTGAATTTATTGGGTTTATTTACATCTACAGCATTTATATCTATCTCACTATTTATGATGTCATCTACTTTACAATCAGTATCTATGTTACAGTTTTGGAATTCTCCCTCAGCATTCATAAAATTATAGATTTGAGAATCTTGTGAAAAAATCTGCCAATATTTTGGATTATCAGGTATAACAGGCCTGTGTCTTACCTCTGAAGTGTACTAGTGATTGGGCTGAAAAGGTAATCTGCAAGTGCTAGAAAAAGTAGCCAAACTGTGAGCTTGCATGTTCTGTTTCCTAGGAATAACAGCAAAATCAATTTCAAGAAGTTCTTTAATAAGATCTAGAACAGTTTTTTTGTATTGGCTAAGTCTAGGGTTATTCACAGAATACTCTCCTTTAATTTGTTTTATGATCAATTCCAAGTCTCCCATGATAGAAACTCTCTTGGCTCCAAGGTTTCTTACAATTTGCAATCCTAAGATTAAAGCTTCATATTTTGCCATGTTATTGGTGCATTTAAATTTTAATCTAAAGCCATGACCTTCAGAATTATTATTTTCCATGTTATGAATCCAAACACCTGCACCTGCTCCTAATCTGTTCACTGAACCATCAAAATCTAGTTGCCACCTAGATTCATGAAATATATTGTCACTGTCAGGTTCCTTATGTTTTTTTCTAAAGTTGTGATTTTATCTTTTCCATTGTCTAAATTATACAAGATAAATTAGTCCAAGTCAGAATGCATGGAATAAATAGGGTAATTCTGTGGTCTTTCTGAACTACTTACCATGTATTTCATCAAGGTTTCTCTGTAAAGCCTTCTTTGTTGTCCAAATACAGAAATGTAGCAGATGACATGTCTAACTGTAGAGATCTTTGTAATTTTTCTCCCCATGAGCAAGATAACAACATACCATATTTAGGTGGAATATCAGTGACTACTATGTCCATAATAATACTTTTTGCTAGTCATTGGACTAGAGTTACACACAGATCTTTTATCAATCCTAGGCATTTGACTTGACTAGAATCAAAGGAAAACAGGTTCTTGTAGGGTCTAGTGATGTCTAAGTTTAATCTTTCCATGACTGCTTTAGGCATTAGGTTATGGGATGCTCCTGAATCTAACATAGCATTATGTAGGATTTTATCATGAACGTTTAAGCTAATGTAGAATGGAGGAATACTCCCTTGTTGATGTTTTCCATTCACTTTTGGACCAAATAATAACTCAAGTTGATCATCATTAAGGTTTACAACATCTTCAACTTCACCTATGTCAAGTGTTTCGGTAATTTGTGCTTTTTATGATTCATTTTTCACCAACTCTGTTAAAGGAACTGGTATTTTTAATTTAGCTATCTCAGTTTTGATATTGAATGGCATTTGATCTTTTCCTAGTTGAATGATTTCATCTTTAGCAATTTGGGTTTGTGTGTTTTTGTCTTCTTTACTAACACTTAGTAATTCATTTTGTGTATCAACAGTTTCGCTTTCAATTTTCTTGTTTGGAATAGTTTGAGTAGCAGTTGAAGTTTGAGTTTCAGTTGAAGTTATGTCTACAATTTTTGGGCTGGAAGCCTCCTGAGTTCTTGAACTTTGGTCACAGGAGCTTCTGCTATTTTCTTAGTTTGGGTTTGGACTAATTTCTTAGTAGGAACTTCTGCGTTATTTTTGCTTCTAAGGCTATATTGTTTGTGAACTCCATAGATAGAATATTCATAGCCTTGTTTGTAGTCAACACACTCTCCATATTCTAATTGTAATTGTTGTAACATGTACAATTCTTGTTATTCCTGGATAAGAAAAATCGCTTCTTCATTGTTTACTCCCATCAAGTTTATCTGGGTGTCCTGGTCTTCTTCAAGCTGTTGTGAACCTTCAGCAAAATTTTCCTAGAAAAGTGACCTAATTTGTTGATCGAGTGTACCTTCTCTTGATTTTCCAGTATTAGGATTTTTCCTAAAGTTAGGGTTTCTAATTTGAGGTCCTTGTTGATTTTCCCACTGAGGTTTTCTTTCCATATTCTCTAATCTATCCATAAACTTTTAGCTAAACTATCTATCTTAACATCTAAAGTGGATGGTTCTTCCTTAATGGTAACTCTCCTCTCATTCCTCACTCTAGCTCTTTTAGCCAACAAATTAGCTTCTACATTAACTGCATCACTCTGCATCTGTTTTAAAGTTGGAGGGTTTCTTTTTCTCAATTGGTAAGAAATATCAGTGTCAAAACCATTAGGAAATTTGATTAGTGCCAAGTCTGGTGGAGGTTTGATATTTGCAGGGATTGCATTATAAATATTGTTAAACCTAGTACAATAGTCCTAAACAGATTCATTAGGAGCTCTTCTAATGTTTTCATATTCAGACAATATTTGTAAAGGATTTTTCTTTCTTTCCCATCTATTGATAAACAATCTATGGAAAACAATTAAATCAGCAATATGACCACCTGGTAAAGCTTTAAACCATTTCTTTACATCTCCTACTAGTGTTTGTGCAAATAATATCATCTGTACATCTTCTTCATCAATTTCATGTAATTCAAAATAAGCATTCATTTTATTTACATGTTGTTGTGCAGTATATTGACTAGTACTATCAAACTAAAATATTTTACTCTAATAGTCTTGGGCATGGCATGTATTTCAGCTGGTAAGACCAAAGGAGCATATTTGGCAGCCATAGCTAAGATTCTAGCTTGGCTAGGAGGTAAAGTGGTAGTGCTTGAAGATGAACTTGAAGTATTTGAAAATTTAGCAGAAGTGCTAGAAGATGAACTTGAAGTATTTGGAGATGGAAATAAAATTCTGGGCTAAAGAGGAAGCTTGGGGATGAATGATTTTGTGGAATGAAGTGTAGTGGAAATAATAGATGAGGTGGTACTAAACAAAGATGAATTTACAGACTCTGAAGTAATGGTAGAAGGTTTAGGAGTAGCAGCAATTAGGGCAGCTAATTCAATTGGCTGTTGAAAATAGGCTTCGTCAATGTGCTTTATCAAAGTTGAGGTTAAAGCATCAAGTTTGTCAAAAGTGTCTAGAACATGTTGATCTAAATCAGGTTGTATAGTATTCTTCTTTGATTCAATAAATTGAATAAAATTAGGGTCTATTACAGTATCATGGACTGAATTTTTAGATTTGGTACGAAACAAAGAATGCTTAAATGATAAATCAAATTGAAAATCCTCTAAGTTTGATAACTCTTTAGGAAGTGAATTTGCTTTGATTAGCTGACTAATGCTTTCTTGACTTTCCACTTTATTGTTTTTTTTCTTAATATTTTGTCCCGATTATCAATAATTATAGAAGGGTTTGGATCTAGATGTGCCCTAGTATAGTATGTTCTTTTGGAAACCAGAATTTTAAATTTTTTATTTTTTAATGAAACTTTTTGACAACCCTAAGATGGCCTTAAGGTGAAAAGATGAGACTTGGGATTTCCTTTGAGGTTTATTAAACTGAGGATTGATTTCCCTGATATGGTCGCCACTATGTTATCACTCTAAAATTTCCCTAGAGTTGCCATGTTGTGTTTAAATAAATAATAGAGGTAACCACAAACCTACTTTTGAGATCATGATCTAGCCTTCCTAATGCTCAGAGAGGGCTCTCTCTTAATGATTTAACTTTGTTGAGTTAATTGATTTTAGGCTAGTTATGTAAGCTTGATGATTTGATTTTTTGGTGGAATTACTGACTTAGTTGGATAGTAGAATTTCTATTTTCCATTGGGCTATGGAGTCAATGTGTCAAGAAAACAGGGCTGAATCAAGTTCTAAAGGAAGTATCCACAAGGCAAGATAGCTAAGAAAATTCAAATATTTTAGGCTGAAGGGTGAAGTGGTTTTCAATCGTGATCAAGGAGAAGTTAAGGATTCCTCAAACCGGATAATGAGTGAAATGAAAGAGGTCAATCAATACTAGGGAGCAATGAAGAATTCCCTACTCTGTATATCAGAAGAAAACATCAAAACGAATAATAGTTCAGAACAGAGTGTAATTAAACATATTCTGCAATAATTTTCCTGTTATAACATTTAAATTTGGAAAACATACAAGTATATGGAATACTTAAGAAAATAACAATTTGAACAATTGAAATATACTTCACTGAAGTTGCCCAACACATGAATCCTATAATGCAATGCCTTTATTACTTGTCCAGTCTGTTGACTTGAAAATGGTACAATAAACCCTCAGGTTGTAGATGAGTTCCACTATAGAAATGTTAAGAAATCCACACTCAATACTTCGAATTGTGAAGTATTTATACAAAAACTATTACAAAATTTCCTAAAACTGACTTAGGAATTATTCAAGGAAAATGAAATATCTTCATGCAAAAAAATAGAGACAGCTATCTAACTAATGCAAGTTGTCCCTGTTTATTTGGCTTCGTTGGTCATAGTTGAGTATAGTTGTTGTACACTCATAGCTTTGTTGGTCATAGTTGAGTATAGCATTTCTCCTACTTGTTTGTGAAATTTTATTTGGTCTATAGGATGAACATCTTTGGCAGGAATCTCATAATATGTCCTTTTTTAATCTACTGATGACTTAGGATGTTGCATTGTGGGCTGCAAAAAGGTCATCTGCATCTTTCCTAACTTATAATCAAATGCAGAAAGTAACCTGTTATGGCTACCATGAGTCTACTTCAAGTACTGTGAATATATTTCAGCTTTTATTTCTTCATTTTTGGCCTTAATATCTTTGTATCTCCCTTTGATGTCTATTTATCTGTCCATTGGTTCACTTGAAGAAGAGACTTCAACACTATGCTGCTTCTGGATGATCTGGGCACTAGAAGTTGGACGTTGATGAGTTCCCTTTGAAACTAATGGAAGTGCATTTTCTTTAATTACAGTGTTTGTATCAATGATCTCAATTGCATCATTTACTTCTTCTTGTTCATTTACTAGATTCAGCTTTGTTCTTTTCTATACATAATTTCAAATTTGTTATTTATTGTATCTTTTTTTGAGCAAGAACCTTCTTCTCTGGTCCTTTTTTCATTTTTGTCTTGTAGTGCTAGAGTATGTAGAATGGAACTAGTATACATCTGCTCCTCCATATCCAGTAAGGTGTTTTCTAACCACTCTAACTGGTTGGCATATCTTTCAATCTCTGGCTTGGACTCATGCATGAAAGGGCTCAATTTAAACTTGAGTCTTAGTTTGTTTATGACACCCAAAGGATCATACTTCCATTTGAAACTATCACTGAACTTCATTTCTTGTAAAAATATTTTTGCTTCCTCTTGAGCCTCCCTATTATTGCAGATAAAAGGACCAAGCTGGTTCTTGATTTTAAACTGTGTTTTCTTCTTGGCTAATAGAAAATTAACATCATTTGAATTTATTATTTTCCTGATGCATTCTAGTGCAAATATCCTCATGGGGAGATATTTGGGCAGCTTATATGAAGTGAGTTGACATCCATACACCCTAACTTCAGTGTAGTTTTGGTATAAATACCAGTCTCCTGTACGACTGTGTTTGGACAACTGTAAAACTTTATTTATTTCATCATTAACCCTGGGTTGATTGCTACTGCTTAGCATGTTAACCACTGGGTGAACAAATGAATCAATGAAATCCTTGTGGCTGAAATTAGTGGAATATTTTTGGATTAAGGATGTCCAAAAGATAACAGATCTAGGATTGCCCTTAATGTCGATTTTTTGGGTGTTTACTGTAAACCTTTCTTATTGGAGGTATAGAAAAATATGGAATAATATTGAAGAGTATTTGAATATTCTTTCATCTGGGAATCTGATCAATTGATCATGGATTCTGTCTACTAAGAATTGGGCAAAATTGAAAACTGTAGCTGGAGCATTGTCTGGGAAAAAAATAGAAAGGAAACCAAGTATAGGCTCATCTATCTATTCATCAATATTATATCCTAGAATACAGGACAACATGGTTACAATTTGTCTCTCTCTCAGAGAAAATGGTGGCAGAATATGGAGGGTTGTCTGTAGGAACTTGAGCTTTTTCTAGGAGGAAAGTCTGAAAATTTTGGGATCTCTTGGGAAGGTCCAGCTTTAAGTACATATCAATTAGGTTTCAATAGAAAATGGGGCTTCATTAGGCTTTGGCTGGATCTGCAACATTTCATTTATTGATCCTACAGTGATTGTGAACAAAATTTAATGGTTAGGAGAGACTATGGCTCTTTGACTTGGGAAATAGCAGAGTTGGAATAGGTGGATGATTTTAGGGAATTGGTATACCTGTGGGAACAAGTATTTGGGTAAATTTGACTCCCATAGTTGAATATCATCATTTTGGCTGAGGAATTTATCTTTGCTCCAGCAGTGGAGTTTTAACAGATTGTTAGGGGAGGTTGTGTCTTTGATCTGGAAATCTCTATCGGCCAATGGGAGGTGGTCAATATCTAGGTGAGGAGTTTGCGGGGGTTTTGCATCCAGAATGCTTTGGGAAGCCATAGATTTCTTTATTTTATTAAATTTGTCACTATCTGGCTTAAGAAGTAGGCTTAGGACCTTTGGAATAGTGTGAAAAGATGAATATAGTCTATCAAAAGGGTTTTGGATGCACAATGGCTTTCTTTAGGTTGGCAAGGCTTTTAAATTGGTTCAATTGATTAACCTATTAGAAATGGTGTGCAAAGCTTAAGTATAGGCCTTTGGCACTTCAGGAATACCTGGAAAAATGAAGCTTTGGTATGCAGAAGAGTTCTCTGGGGGCAGCGAAGGCATGGGGGCTTCACTACGGGAGCAATACCATAGCACGTGGGTTCATATTGGGGGATATATAATGAGGAAAAAAGGACATAATATATTGGGCATATATAGGGGGTAAAGGGTTTTTATATTGACAAGTATAAAATATGGAGCTCAAAGTTAATGAAAAAATATAAAGGGGTATAAAAAATGTTAATGAAAAATTGGATACCTAAAATATTTAGTGAAAGTAGGGGTTTTTTAAATTGGGAAGGTGTATTGGGTTATATTGGTAAGGGGTTAAATAATATAATTTTTAGAGGTACTTTCCAATATGTACTCAAATTAAGGGTATTGTTTAATGTGCTATGATCGCACGTGATATGTCAGAGGTTTGTTGAGTGAAGCCCCCATGAGCGGAGGGTTTCTAAGGCTTCAATGGTCTTTATATTGCTTCAAATCGGTGTCAGCAACGTCGTCTAGTAGTAAAAGTTTGAATTCTAGTTGTAAAACGGCTTAAAATAGTTTAGCAGATCTTTTGGTGCTTTAGAATAGGTCGGCAGAGGTTCTTTGCAACGAAATAACAGTGAAAAGATTGGAAATGGCAACTTTTTCATTTTTAACAACAGTGGTTAATCTTTGGGCACAGGGTTAAATTCAGATGGCAGGGCGGTTTCATCTGACACGAGGAGGCAGTAAGGTGGCTTATCGCACCATTTTAAAGTGGTTGGTGGTAGTATTTTGGAGGACGCGATATAACGTGGGGCTACCACGTAGAAAAAAGGCGGGCGGGGAAAACAACTTATCTTGCGCACTTTTGTGATGTTAAAATCGGGCGTTGGAGCGTGCGATATGGAATGCGGGCCATTGGATCTGGAGGTGGGTGATTGGAGGCTTATCGAGTGGCGGAGTTGTGATGGATGAGTCGAGGTGTGGGGTTGAGTTGTTTGATAAGGTGGAGATTAATATATTATTTTAATTAAAACTAAGTTTTAATTAAATTAAATATATGGAGGGGTAGAGGTTAATTAAGTGGGGTTAATGAAATGGTATGCAGGGGAAATATACTAGGGATATGAGCTAGAAAGGTATCGGGGAGGGTTTTTCAGTGGGGCCTGATACATTTTAATTTATTTAAACTTAGTATAAGGGGGTTTTAGTGGGTTAAAATGGAAATTGATAAGGGGAGAATGATTTTTTTTAAAAGGAAATGTCTAGGGGAGGGTGTAAAATAAAGGGAAAAGGGGTTATTTTACAAGGGAAAATGAGATGAAATAAGGGAAAAGGTAAAATGAAGGGGAAGGGATATTTTTTCAAGGGGTAAATGAATTTGGAAGGAAGTTAGTAATATGAAATAAACAAATTGATGCTTTACATGCCTTGTGAAAACTGCTTCTACCTACCCATCATTTACCCTAACATTTTTTCTTCATTTACTGGGTGCATTTGAGCTTGCTGACCCTTTATTTCTTTTTCTTTTGTAAGCAAGCTATCTAATTCTAACCTTATGACATTCCAATGGCTCAGATTAAATTGTTGAGCTCATTATTATTCTCTACCTAACTATTGATTTTCCAAGATTAAACGGTTTGGCTAGATCTTTATTCTCTATCTATCAGCATGAATGAATCAAGATTAAAATATTTGACCATCATGGACTTTGGAAATTTTGAAAATCTGCACACAATCTTATTTTGCAAAGTAAAGTAAAAAGCAGTGGCATTTTAATTTGCATCACTTTCAGAAACTATTTTTATCTCTTCTTGGTGGGGTTTATACTTTATACTCTTTTTTGACCTTTATTTTATTAGTCCTTTGATTTTTCTTTTAGGACTTCACCCTCTTTACATTTTTCATTTTTAATATGGGAAAACATTTTGCAAAAATAAAAAGTATGTACAATATTACAAGACTAATCATAGTCAATTCAAAATTATGAATCCTATTATTATAGGACCCTAACACAGTCATAACAGCAGTAATATATTATGACCATATCTCACATTGTCTAGGCTAGTAACTTAGGCCTATTAGGCCTCCCACTATAGCGAAGAAGAATCTATCTCAAGAGAAGGTTAAAAGAGCCTAATACTCAAGGAAATCACCAACACATGCAAGAATATAGGGTTCTTGTACAGTCGCATATATCTACATATACATCTCAAGAAGAATCTTGAAGGAAGGTGTCTCCATAAGTGAAGGATATCACTAATTATAGAAGAGAAGCATCTCGTCTAGAGCTCACATAAACAAGGTCTATCTCCATTCAAAGGACAAACAAGGAGTACAAAGTGTTGGGGAGAAAAGTGTCAGAAGAAGGAAGACTAAGTGTCAGGGAACAAAGTACAGAAACGAGGAAGGACTTGACTTGTGCTTGGAGGACATTCTAGTTAAGGGTCTAGAATTTAGCATTGATCAATAAGAAGCTTCAATAAGGGAAACTTACCAAAGGATTTTCCTCTCTAAGAGAGAGAGGTTTTGGCCCTTGTAGAGAGCCAACATCTTATGTTCTTGTTCTTATGTTTTTGGTAGCAGTTTGATGAAGCAAACACACATGCATTAATAGAAGAGAAGAAGATAAATCTAACAAGATAAATTGTAAAAGAGCTTCAAAAAGTGTTATCAAGTTCAAAAGAATCCTATCTTAACTATGATGCCCTAGATTCTTCAACACTTCTCCTTCATGATTTGAATCCTCTTCCTCCCTAGTGTATTCTTCAAATAATGGAAGTTCTTCATCATTAGAGTTAATTGGGAGGTCCTTCAATTTCCTGAATACAATACTTTCATTAAATATCACATCTCGGCTTACTTCTATTTGGTTCCCTTCCTTTATGTAGATCATATATGCCTTTGAAGTGTTACTATAGCCAAAAAATATTCCCTTCATGCTTGTCGGATCCAACTTATTTCTCTTATATTTTAGAATGTGAATGTAGACAGGACAGCCAAATATTCGGAGATGGTCTACACTTGGTTTCTTCCCAGTGAATGCTTCTTCAAGGTTCATGTTGTCTAGTGTTCTGTGACGTCTTTGATTTTGGATGTAGATAGAATTTTTTGTTGCTCCACCCCACATAAATTTAGGCAAGTATTGATCATGTAACATGGCCCTAACACTTTCCTCAATCGATCAATTCCTTTTTTCTGCTACTCCATTTTTCTCTGGATTATATGGAACTATCAACTCCCTCTTAATTGCAGCCTCCTTACAAGAAACTATGATCTCTTTTGAAGTGTATTCTCCTCCATTATTAGATCTTAGTACCTTTATCCTACTTCCTGTAATATTTTCTACTTCTTTGAATTCTTGAAACATTTCAAATACTTCATCCTTGGACTTCAGCAAATAGATCCAAGCTTTCCTTGAGTGGTCATCAAAGAAAGTTACACAATATAGATGACCTCTAAGAGACTTTGTAGACATAGGACCACAAACATTAGAGTGAATGAAATCTGGGATTTCTTTTGATCTCGGAGCACTACTTCCAAATAGTTTATTAACAATTTTACCTAATGCACACCCTTTGCACACTCCTTCAAGATCCTCCCTGGGTTCAGGGATGTCATTCACCTTTGAATTTAAAGCTGGTAAGATTTTGTAGTGAAGGTGTCCAAAAATTCGATGCCAAATTTCACATCGACTTACTTCAGTGTGAACCAATGCTTGAGAGAGAGGTGTCAAAAACCTATAGAGTCTTCCTTCATGAATCCCAATGACTTCTGCATTGTTAATGTTAGAGTTTTTATCCCATACCACAAATTTTCCATCTGTGAAAGTGAATTTATCTCCCTTATATTCTAGACATGAAATAGAAAGTAAATTGTTTTGCAAACTTGGTACGAATAGAATATTGTTGATACGAATGTTTCCTCCATTTTCCAGCTCTAGCGAGGTTGATCCATTTCCTCTTACAGGATAGTTCTTCTTGTCTCCAAGTTCAATAGAGTAGGAGTATTTCCTTTTTGATAGGGTCTAGAGTTGTTTGTGCTCACCTGTCATATGTCTAGAAGCTCCATTATCAATTACCCATATGTTTTCATCTTCAAACGTACCTGTATGTGTTGAGAATAACCCTTCATCTTTTGTAGTGGAAGTCTTGATCATACAATTCTTCATCGATAATAGGATAGTCCAAAATGATTTGATGCCTTGCTTGAGGGGGCTTCCCACCATAGAGAACTACTTCAATGACTTATTCAAGGATGTAGTGATCACCATCATGCCCTTTGTCAATGTTAACTCTGATACCATGTTGAGAAATCTATAAGGATGTAATTATGATGATTTCTCTTATACTTGATAACTGCTTGTGATGTATTTTGATTTTTTTACTTATTAGCTTCTTCTCTTATTATTATAGTGTTCTTATCATCAAACGGCTACCAAACAAGAAGATCAATAATACATAAGAACACAAGATGTAGGCTGCAACCTAGGGCCAAAACCTCTCCACTTGAGAGGAAAACACACAAATCTCTTCTCTTCTTATAGATTCTTCAAATGATGAATTCCAAGACCTCTAGACTAAGAAAAATATCCTTCCAAGACCAATCTAGACCTTCTTGATGATGTACTCCTTATATCCAAGTCAAACACTGTCAAATCTCTTCCGGCTATACAACTTCAACTCCTAGGTGCAAAATTTTGGCCTCCATTGTAGGTCTAAAATTTATGGCCCCTTCAAAAGTTATTGTTTCCACACGTGTGACAAAATTTAGGGCTTCCAAGACTTCCTTTGACCTTCGCTTGGGTTTCTTATCCTTCTAGGTCTTGTAGGTGACCTAGTAGACCTTTCTTCAACCTTTTTTGCAACTGTCTCAACTTCAATCTTGCAGCTACAAAACTATAGCCTTCCTTTTCCACGTGTGAGAGAGAAAGAGAGAAATAACTTAAACACTTCATCCTTCGTCCTTCCATCCTTCTTCACTTGACTTTTTTCTGCTTCTCCTTCACTTGGATGATGAGAAGTGAGTGAGTTTCCATAGGAGGTTGAGTTCACTCCTATATATAGGCTTCCAAGAAGGAAAACATGCCCTAATGTGACCGACTTCTTAGTTGTCATGCCGACTTAGCCTTGGAGGGTATTTTGACACTTTTAAATACAAAATAATTCTTTTTACATATTACAATGTGCCCAAGGGGATCTTCTACATATGATAATGACTCTATTGACTTCTTGACACTAGGACAAACCCTAGAAGCACTCAATGGGTGCTTGACCTCTAAATAAAAGGACCTTGAGCATGAAACCCATGCTATAAAAATAACAATAATAATTTTCTTTCTTTTTAGAATATAAAAGAATCAAGAGTACAGTTTGTATTTATGAAGACCGAACTTAGTTACACATTTCAAAATTTCCATCAAGGCTGATCTGAGAATAATGTGACCTTGATCATTCCATAAGGATTGAACAGAGAATTGTGATATAAATGTATAGTCCCCAATTTTTAAATATAAATCGGTTATTTCGTATTTTTTTTGTCCAAGAAGTCTAATTTTTTGATCATATTTGACTCAAGAATCACCGATTGGTTTACAATTTTAGGGTTTATATAATTTTTACTTTCCGTGGGAGAGATAGAAATAGTAATATATTTTCCCAGGAAAGTTCTCTTAATTCTAAATAGCACCTTACCATATTTTAGTGAGGTTTTTGGAATTAGATGTCATTTGCTTCATCAATAATTTGGTCAAAAACTGTTTGACACTTTTTTTTTATATACTTTTTGCCTTTGATTAAAAATGCCTTAATATTTTTCTTTTAATTTGGTAACTTCTCTTCCTTTTATATATTTTGTTTTAAACAATGAATATTCGCTTATTTATATATTTGAAAAATTAATTAATATATATACTAACAAATATGGTATCCCTTTAATTAAAATATAATCTCCTTTGTTGAATTGAGGCTTCTGTGATCCATATCAATTTTATGAGAGATTTTTCATTGTCAATCACATGAAATTTCATTTGTCGACACATTTCGAACCAACCAGTGTGGTTCATGATCAGGACAAGTTGAAGAATCAGATCTAGCTTTGCATATTAAATAGTTAGAGCAGACGTCGGATCTCACTTCAACTTTGAAACCTGCAAGCGTGCCCGTTCAAATTGATGAACCTTGGTTGCAATGGCTTTTCCATGCAGGGATTCAATTGTTGAATTGAGGCTTCTATGATCCATATCAATTTTATGAGAGATTTTTCGGCGTAAATCACATGAAATTTCATTTGTCGACACGTTTCGAACCAACCAGTGTGGTTCATCATCAGGACAAGTTGAAGAATCAGATCTGCTTTGCATATTAAATAGTCAGAGAAGACGCCAGATCTGACTTCAACTTTGAAACCTGCAAGCATGTCCGTTCAAATTGATGAACCTTGGTTGCAATGGCTTTTCCATGCAAGGATTCAATTGTTGAATTGAGGCTTCTATGATCCATATCAATTTTATGAGAGATTTTTCGGTGTAAATAACATGAAATTTCATTTGTCGACGTGTTTCGAACCAACCAGTGTGGTTCATCGTCAGGACAAGTTGAAGAATCAGATCTAGCTTTACATATTAAATAGTCAGAGAAGACGCCAGATTTGACTTCAACTATGAAACCTGCAAGCATGCCCGTTCAAATTGATGAACCTTGGTTGCAATGGCTTTTCCGTGCAGGGATTCAATTGTTGAATTGAGGCTTTTGTGATCCATATCAATTTTATGAGATATTTTTCGGCGTAAATCACATGAAATTTCATTTGTCAACACGTTTTGAACCAACCAGTGTGGTTCATCGTCAAGACAAGTTGAAGAATCAGATCTAGCTTTGCATATTAAATAGTCAGAGCGGACGCCAGATCTAACTTCAACTTTGAAACCTGCAAGCGTGCCCGTTCAAATTGATGAACCTTGGTTGCAATGGCTTTTCCGTGCAGGGATTCAATTGTTGAATTGAGGCTTCTGTGATCCATATCAATTTTATGAGAGATTTTTCGGCGTAAATCACATGAAATTTCATTTGTCGACGCGTTTTGAACCAACCAGTGTGGTTCATCGTCAGGACAAGTTGAAGAATCAGATCTAGCTTTGCATATTAAATAGTCAAAGCAAACGCCAGATCTGACTTCAACTTTGAAACCTGCAAGCATGACCATTCAAATTGATGAGCCTTGGTTGCAATGGCTTTTCCATGCATGGATTCAATTGTTGAATTGAGGATTTTGTGATCCATATCAATTTTATGAGAAATTTTTCAGCATAAATCACATGAAATTTCATTTGTCAACGTGTTTCGAACCAACCAGTGTGGTTCATCGTCAAGACAAGTTGAAGAATCAAATCTAGCTTTGCATATTAAATAGTCAGAGCAGATACCAAATCTGACTTCAACTTTGAAACCTACAAGCATGCCCGTTCAAATTGATGAACCGTGGTTGCAATGGCTTTTCCATGCAGGGATTCAATTGTTGAATTGAGGCTTCTGTGATCCATATCAATTTTATGAGAGATTTTTCGGCGTAAATCACATGAAATTTCATTTGTTGATGCATTTCGAACCAACCAGTGTGGTTCATCATCAGGACAAGTTGAAGAATCAGATCTAGCTTTTCATATTAAATAGTCAGAGCAAATGCCAGATCTGACTTCAACTTTGAAACCTGCAAGCGTGCCCGTTCAAATTAATGAACCTTGGTTGCAATGGCTTTTCCGTGCAGGGATTCAATTGTTAAATTGAGGCTTTTGTGATCCATACCAATTTTATGAGATATTTTTCGACGTAAATCACATGAAATTTCATTTGTCGACGCATTTCGAACCAACCAGTGTGGTTCATCGTCAAGACAAGTTAAAGAATCAGATCTAGCTTTGCATATTAAATAGTCAGAGCAGACGCCAGATCTGACTTCAACTTTGAAACCTGCAAGCGTGCCCGTTCAAATTGATGAACCTTGGTTGCAATGGCTTTTCCGTGCAGGGATTCAATTGTTGAATTAAGGCTTCTATGATCCATATCAATTTTATAAGAGATTTTTGGTGTAAATCACATGAAATTTCATTTGTCGACGCGTTTTGAAACAACTAGTGTGGTTCATTGTCAGGACAAGTTGAAGAATCAAATCTAGCTTTGCATATTAAATAGTTAGAGCAGACGCGAGATCTGACTTCAACTTTGAAGCCTCCAAGCGTGCCCGTTCAAAATGATGAACCTTGGTTGCAATGGCTTTTCCGTGCAGGGATTCAATTACTGAATTGAGGCTTCTGTGATCCATATCAATTTTATGAGAGATTTTTCGACATAAATCACATATCACCACTACTTATAAGCCGATGTGAAAAAAGAAAACCTTGCACCTTATTCTTTGAAGATTTTATTTTAAATACCACTTAGAGCTGGAGTGTTGATTTTGAATAACCAAACAATGATCGGCTTTGATTGTGAGTTATAAATCTCTAAATTGAACGGGTTGGACCTATGTAGCTCGAAAATTCATGAATTTCATTGGCTTAAGTGTTGAATTACATTAAACACTATGATTATTATAAACGCTTGTCTTCTTCCCAATGGGTGTGACCCTTTATTGGATGAACCTCGTCATGCGAATTTCAAATCGATCTTAAATAAACCCAATTTTGATATATCCCCTTACATAATTGCAACTATTATTTTCACCTTGTCCCATGCATCAATGCGATGGGAAGTGTATATTTAACGAAGAAGATGGAAGGTAAGTGTGTGTAGCATGACGTGGTCGATGAGCAGGGTTCATCGAGTTGTGGTCGATGTTTCTGTGCAGCGACAGAATTTGCGGTTGGGATGTTACGGCAGTGCCGACTATAAGCAAAATGCTTGAATGGTGGCAGCTGTGGCGACCCTTGGAAACGGGTTACGGTTGTGGTGGAGCACTGTCGAGGCCTGCTATAGTTGCTTCGTCGGGCAGTTGGGTTGCCTGTCATGCTGTTTGTTTGGTTTTTTTTTTTAATATATTATTATTTCGCTTTTTTTAATAATCTATTTTTTTTTTTTAAAATATATTTGATTTTTAAATATAGGTTTTTTTGGCTATATATATTGTTTTATAAAAAATAAATAAAAATAATAATAATAATAATAATAATAATCTCTAAATGGTCAACGGTTTGACAGTGAAATGGAGAATCTCTCAACTATGTAGTGAAATACTTCAATTGTGATGACAACAATGTTAATGAAGATTTGATGGTAAAAGGTTGAATCATACTAGTTCTATGTGCAGTGGTTGAATGACCAGAATATCGAATCGCTCTAGTACCAATGTAATGAACAAAGTTCTTGTACTTCAACGATATACCCTGATACCAATGTAACGAAAAAAGTTTGTATACTCAGAGGAATGCTCTAATACCAATGTTACGAACAAAGTTTGTACTATACAATAATCTTTAGAACACTTGGTACACAAAGACATCCATTGAGGATAAGAAAGATATATTGAATAGTGTAGAAAAGAATTGATATGAGATAATGATTGTTATAAATGAAGGGGCTCGCTTATATCTAAGCAAGTGCCCTTTCATAACTGGTCATGTCCTTAGAGACATGCCTCTTCATTAATTAATTTATTATTATGATTATTGCTTATTTATTTATATTTATATTATTTTATGTAAATTATATTCATAACTGTTGAATGTTGTGCGCATCAAATAAAGGCAAATTTCCTAAGGAAATTGCACCTAAACAATAACTAGATTGTTAAAGGTGCTTTGAAGAAATTAGTGCATCTAATTATATGGGTATTAGTTTACATCTTGGACTTGATTTCAAGTACAAAGGGAGTTTGGTCCTAGCAAAAGGCAAGGGTACATAACTATGATTGATTAGAAAAGTTAAATATTTGAAACCAATGATACATGTGAGTTCCAAGTAACCTACAATAGTAGTTATACAAAATAATCTTGACTTGGTAAGTGGTAATTGATTACTTGAAGTAGTGAAGACAAGACTATTAGTGAGACTTGGACAGTGACCCTCGATGTGATAGAAACACTTGTTGAAACAATGACTTTTGTTATGCCTTGACTTGATGAGCATTAATCATTATGAATACATGAAAGTGATTAGGGTAGTTCATATTTTGATGACAAATGGTATTTCGTTGGGTTGTATTAAACTTGTGTGATAGTGATTTCCCATGTGATATGACAGCAAGAGTTAACTTGTTAATGAGTTAGATTTTGCACTAACTATATCTCTTAATAACAATAGTGATGTTATTAGTAATGAGACTTGTATCATTATGTCTTAGCGTAACTTGTTCATGACCTAAGGTTTGCATTATTCGTAATGACTCTTGATAGTGATAATACCTTGTTATACAATAGTGACAAATAGACGTGGCAGAGATTTGACAGACCTCATATGGTCCTTCATATGACAAGTGAACATTAGCAACAGTGATAAGACATATGTTAGTAGCCCTCCTTATGCCAAATTAGAGAGTATTGCAAGAAAGTCATAGGGATGACCTAAGACATCTTGGTTTGTGTCATCATCATACAATAATACCCAATATTTCTAGCTTGGCACAATGATTTGACAAACTGCTTCATGAGCCTTCAAATGCTTATTCATTTATGAGGAGTGCAGTGAAGTGGTAGCAACAGTGATAGTGTGTTATGTAGTGATCATTATTGATAGTCAGGGTTTGATGTGCATCTTGTATAGTGGCCTGGTTTGGCACTATGATTGAGTAGATGTCATTTTGGTGAACAATGATTTGCAGTGGTCAGTTAGAGCAGTGTTGAGGAGTGTGTGGCTACGAGGACTTTTATATAATATTCTTACTGAGAAATACATCAGTATCTTCTTTACAATTTTATTATATTGAATTAGAGCATAGGGTGATCCAATCTAAAAATTGTGAAACGTGGTTTGTCGACTCTTCAATATGGTAGGGTGGTGGAAGATAGTTGATTGGAGTCACCTTCGGGTTGGTTCCTAAAAGCATTTCAAGGTGACAGGGTGGTGCTAGGGCAGGTTGTAGCCTGCACAAAGCATTGGTGTGTCTATCTAGCTGCAGTTGGTACACAAGGTGTTAGAGCATCTATCATGTTGGAGCTTGAGATCAAGGGTGTTGGACCGTCCTCCCAGTTGCAGTTGGTAAACTGGGTATTAGACCTACAATTTGAAGCCTTTAAATTAGGGGGTTGGATCCTCCTTCAGTTGGAGCTGAAAACTTGATGTAATTATTATTTTTAAAGAGAAGAAGATAATTTATAAGAAAAGCTTCAGCGTAAATCACATGAGAAAGATCTTTGTCGACGCGTTTCGAACCAACCAGTGTGGTTCATCGTCAGGACAAGTTGAAGAAACAAAACCAGCATAGCATGTTAAATAGTCCGAGCAGAAATTCCAACGGCTAGTTTAACGGTTAATTTTGCCCGAGAGACCCTAGTCGAAAAATATATTTAATATTTTCATAATTATAATTAATTAATAATTTATTCTATAGAAAGAAGTTAAATTAGGTCCAGGTTTTATAATTTCATGGATAATCAGAAATTAAAAATAATAATGCAATATATATAAATTAATTATTAATATTATATGAATTAATTTATATTT
>APFE031199720.1:1255-41750 GCA_000404065.3 Pinus taeda
GATCAGTTTACTAGCCTAAAATCAGTGTTACCCTATTGGTCATCTCATCCATTGAAGATTTTACTGAGATTGACTGGAGAGACTCTTCTCCTGCCCCGTAGGGCTAGCTACGAGGCTAAATGGTTTGATGTTGCCTTGAGGTGAAATTTCAAGCGCTAACAGTTAGAACTCAGCCTAATGTGCCCCAACGCCAGCAACTCCTTGATGGCATGCTCAATCTCGTCCTTGTAGGCCTCAGGATGCCTATAAGGAGTGGTGATAACTACCTACACCCCAGGCTCCAGCTCGATCGTGTTATCAAATCCCCTGTCAAGTGGTTGCCTTGGTGGTATGTCCCCAAACAATACTGGGTGAGGTGGTTTGGGTTGTCCTCCAACCTCCAAAATCCTCAGCTCCACTGCCCATGCTATGTCCCCATGCCTCAAGTCAGCTTCCATCCTATGCGCTAAAACTGTCTGTGGAGGGTATGAATGCATGCCCCGTATAACTACCAACTTGGCATTCGGCCCTATGAACTCCATCTCCAGTTTCCTCCAATCACTGGTGACTCGAACAAGGGAGTAGAGCCATTGGACACCCATCACCACATTGGTGTCCAGCACATCCACAACAAAGAAATGATCTGTCACCAAGTAGTTCCCCGTGGTCACTGTCAAAGCTAGAACAAATCAGTGGACTACATAGTCCTGTCCCCTGGCACTAGAACTGAGAACCCCTCGAACTCCTCTGTGGTGATGCCCCGCCTCTGAACCATCTGGGCATCAATGAAATTGTGGGTCGCCCCACTGTCTATCAAAACTGAGAACGTTGTCCCTGCACTATGCCTCGGATCCTCAAAGTCAAGAATTTGGGAATTCCACGCAAAGAAGCAAGGACTCCCCCAAATGGTGCGAAAGATGCTCCCCTAGGTGATGGTTGTGGTGGTGGCCCCCTCTCTGCCTAACCCTCGTTGTCTCCCCTGCCAAACTCCAACTCCACATCATCCTCTTGATCACTATCCGAGAAGACCTCGATGTAGTGGGCCTTCTCAATTGTGCACTAGTGGTTTGGTGCCCATGCCTCCTGACAAGTAAAACATAGTTTCCTCCTCCGAAGGTCTTTCCTAGTCTCCTCATCTAACTACCCACGCCCTTGGGCTACTCGTTGTGGTGTGGGTCTAGTTTCACATCCTCTCTATGGGTAGGGAGTCTGTGATGGAATGGGTGCTCTGGTCTTGGGGATTGCCCTATGCAAATCTCTGGCACAAGTCACAGCCTCCTACAAGGTAGAGGGCCTGTGTGACTTCACCAGTCCACACAATGGCTTAGGTAACCCCTCTATGAATGTGTACACCCTCCTAGCTTCAGATAGATCTAGCACAATAACTTAAACCTCAAAAACTCTGATATGTAATGCTCAAGGTGGCCAGTCTGTCTAAGTTGGGTCAACTCCCTGAAGTGAGTCTCCGAGTCCCTCATATCAAAACACTCCACCACTTTCCGTGTGAAATCCTCATAGGATGTCATGCTGGCATGCCCCAATGTGGACAAGTTATGAAACCACCACTCATGTGCTTCCCCCTCCAAGTGTAAGGTAGCCATTTTGATAGCTTCCACCTCTGTCGTCCGATTAAGCTGGAAATAAGTATCCAACTTCTCCACCCAAGCTTGAGTTGTACACTTGGCAGAGCCATCATATGTGGGGAAGTACATCCTCCCAATGGTACGGTGCAACTCTGAGTTCTATGTACTTGTTTGCCCATTGTACCTGCCCTTCTCATTTTGTTTGTGCTGCCAATAGTCTCTGAATGATAGGGATACTTTGAAATCTTCCCCCATGGATTGCCACTACCTGAAGAAATCTTCCATGGGCATCTGGTCATCTGGTCCTCCATGCTCACTAGGTGTTGATGGTAGAAAAATAGGCAATGTGGTTCTGGATGGCCCATTAAAAGTTGATGGGTGAGTAGCTAGTGAAGGGTGGTCATACTATTGTGAGGACCCTGAAGTCTCTCCAAATAAAAACTCACGATGAAGGCTCTTGTCCCTATTATGTTGTTTGATCTCCTCCACAATCTCCTTTTGTGCCTTCAAGAGGCTATCGAATGTTGCTTCTTCCTTCCTCTTTGGCTCTCCCATCTCTGCTACAACTATGGCCTTCCCACGTGCCTCTGTATCAGTTGTAATCTCCAACTCCCTTCCCTTGCTCCTGTACCTCATTCATAGGAAATTTCCCCCACGGTTGAGCAAAGATCTAAGCTTTGATACCACTGCAATGTTCCTAATTAGGAAAAACAGTGATATGCAAAGCAAACAATAAATACAACACCAGAAATTTCAAACGCTTAGTAAACACCCATGTAAACTCTAGAAATAATAACCAACTGAGCCATTTTATTAAGAAATCAGGGCAATAGTACAATAGTGTGGAAGGAGTGCACTTCGGCTTACCTCAATGGCAAGCGTGACAAAACCTAGGTGATAAAATAACAAGCCCAGATGATAGAATCAGTTGCTCCAATGATGCCTCGCGCTACCATAGAAAACTGCATTGTCTGTTGGAAAGATATTGTTGAAAACCCCACCTCTGGTGCTCAAAAAATTCTACAAAATTAACACCAAGCTCCTCACAAATAACCCACCAAAACCCAGAAAGGGTTTGGTCTAGTTTTGACCCCCGAAATTCGGCCCCCAAATACCACGTTCTCATCCAATTGTTGGGAAATATAGCCTACCTGCAACTCCCAAAGAATGCCCTCCAAATCACTCCAAAAAGTTTGAGCTACAATCCCCTAAGGTTCTCCTTATTTCCCCCGGCAAACACCAACTCCCCAATTTGTCCCTCAAGCTCCCACGTGTGCCTAGTGAGAGGCTTTTGCACTAGGCCCAGATGTTGTAATTGTGTTGCCTTCAAGCAACCACTTCTTGCTCGCAAAATCCTCCAAAAGGTTGATATTCCATTGAAGCTTCTATACCAAAATTCTCCTGGCAATTGTTGCCCAAAAGACCCCTGAAATGACACCTGCATATTCCCTTCATGCGTCCTCTTGGAACACGCACTCGCTGAGAAAATGGTTGAATGATAAGCTCTTAATTCCCTCCAACTCTTCTCCAAAGTGGTACGATTTGACCTCCCTAGGGTGGCACTCGAAGACCCCGAAGAAAAGGTGAGTTCTCCGCTTGGAAAACTCGGTGCTTAACAACAAGTGACCTGGCAAAGCAGCTCGAGCAACAACAGTGAGTTCAATTGACAAAAGACCACAAATGAGGTTGAGCTTCTCCTATTTATAACTAGTGAGCTTCCTTTTCCCACGTGAACCCCTCCATCTAGCCTTTCGACCTCCCTTCCTTGGCTATTCGAATTTCTCCTTAGGCAAGTACGTTTTTTCTTGTGCGTGTGGCCCCCACGCTCCACTAACCAAGTATTTCGACCTCCTTTTATGTCCCAAGTCTTTTTCCAAAATTTCGTGGGTCCCATGGTTACTAAAAATGTCAAAATTGTGGAAAATAATCTTGAGATAAATTTATTTAGGAACGGACATTACATTGCATCGCTTGTGACAAGCATCTCTATGACTCGCATTCTTCAACAATGATCCATGTAGCTTGTATTCTCTGCGTGTGGCTTCAGAATATTTATCTCTAAGATCACAAACTTCACTATGTATCGTATTCGGTATGACCTTTGTGGCATCGTTTACAACTCTATGGCATCGTGGCTCGATTATATAGTTGAGGCATGAAATGAATTATAGTGGCTCGTATTCTTTACTACAAGGTTCACATATGTTTACTATGATTCGCTTTCTTAATGTGGCTCGATATCTCTGAGTGATTCGATTTATATTCCCAGTGGCTCCCTTTGCGTTGACCTACATATAGTAGCTTGAACTTACATATAGCATCGTAGCATCGCTCATAGAGTGGCTCGCATCAATTACATTATAGCGGCAAACCCTATACTCTATGGTATCCCACTTTATACTTAGTGGTATCGCTTATATCCCAATGGCTTCACTTATACACAGTGACAACGCATATGTCTTTTTATGGCATCGTTAATCTCTCTATGTGACATTGCAAATCTGTTATCTTGATAACAATACCTATTACAGTGAGACGGTACCCTTGACAATAATAACCTTGATATGAGACACTAATCTATATAACAATAAATTGAGTGACACAGATACGTGGAAAATGACTTCATGATTTATGGAAAGACATGTATGACTGCAGTAATGATTATTTGTGCATTTATGACAAGTCTCGATGGCAGTGATAATGACAATTGTATGACAATGCCCTAATGAGATATCAACATATGGCAGTGACTTGGAGTGATCTGGACATGGCAATAACCTTGCATGGAAGTGACATTGATTTGAAGACTTGACAGTGATATACTTTACATTGTACAGTGACAGTGACCTTGTTACACAAAAAGAGTCTCCTATAATCAGCAACTCAATATACTCCATTGCTCGCCACATTTTTATGGTTCGCATTGTGATGACATTAACTCTTAAGGAAACCCTCATGAAAGTAGGATATTTCACAGAGTATCCTTCAATGAGACAGTGACCTATTTAACAATATTGCAGTAACCTGTGGCAATTATATATATTGGCATGTGATACTTATGATGCTTTGAAGACCATAACATTGAAGTTCTATGGATAAATTGCACTGTTCCACGAGGACGCATCCCCCAGGGTGGGAGACGCGCTTCCTCGCTCCCCCACGCTTTTGGGACAAGGAAACTCTTGGGGAAACATTACCCCACATCCCTTTTTTTGGGGAAACTCCGGGAAACTCCAGGGAGACTTTTTTCTGGTGACAAAAAGTATCCCCCTACGTCCCCCAAAATGTTTTGCTAACAACAATTTGAAACATAAAAAATTACAAATTTGAATATAATTAAAAAAAAATGAAATAAAAAATGGAGGATAAATTAAAACTTTAAAACATAGTCATTCACATTTCTCATTTGTTTCTCATTAACCCTACGATTTTACCTTGTTGCCTGACATTTTCCTTCTATTATCACTCGACATTTTACCTTGCCGCCTGAGATTTTCTTGTTTTCTCCGCTTGACATTTTCCATTTGCAATTTGTTGTGACTCGGATTTACCATCAACCGAGAGCTTGAGACATTTGGAGTTGCAATTTCCATTTTGTGACTTGGAGCTGCCGGATTGGAGTTGTGATTTTCATTTTGTGAATTGGAGCCACCAAATTGGCGCTGTGATTTATTATTTAGTACTTTTTGAGAAATTTACTAGTATTTCACTTCTTTCTATGTTTACTTTTAGTTTAGTATTCTATGGCTATTTTAGACTTCAACATAATGTCACAGTCATATGATGAATTTACTTTCGATGTGCATTGTGTAATTTCAACTATTAAATGATTAATTTAATTTAGATGTACCTCGCATAATATTAATGTCCACTGCCAACTGATGAATTTAGATGGAACATTGCATATGTCAAATAATGGATTCAATTTAGTAATTTACTTTTAGATTTACAATTTTACATTGATGATTGCAAAAATGTCAATAGATAATTATGATTCATGAATCATAATAGTCTAATACGAAATGATGATCATATTTAGATGTGCATTTCATAATTATTAAGATTTACTATTTACTAACTTCATTATTGACATATTGTTGGGATTTTAATTTTTAATTTTACATATTAATCTTTTAATAATTTTATAAATTTTACGACTTTGATGTTCCCCTGTTTCCCTAAAATTTCCTTAAATTTTGCGGATGCTTATATACATCCCCCTTGTGCGTATCTCCGCTCTGGCGTTTCCCCATCCCGGAAACTTGGTGGAACATTGATAAATTGTGATTTGAAGCATATATCTACTTGAGGCAATCACACTTCCCATATTTCCCTTTCTATACATAATAGAAGAATAAGTGACAGCAATGAAGTCGACCTAAAGTTTCGAAGAAATAGTTTAAAGCATTAAAACGAAGTTGCAAGTGACAAGAGAGTCAAAAGTTTGGGATATGTACAACGGTTACCTTGAGAAAGAATTTAAAGACCGAGACTTTGTAAACTGTGGAAGTACTATATCTGAAGTTTCATGAAGCTCATCTCTGAACATTAGTTGTCTCTTTTGAATGAAGATTAATAAATGTCAATTCAGCTCACCCATATGAATTCACATATGAATTCAACAATATATTGGCATACGTCCTCCACTATTTTGAAAATCAATTCAGTGCTTTCTATGATGGATTCTGATGAAAAGATGTGCGAATTTCAGCAACTTCTCTCCTTTGAAGGAATGCAATTTTCCTGAAGTTATATGTCGGCAATGGAATGTGAGTTTCCTTGATTATATACCTAAGATAATTTCGGTTTCTTGTGGAAGATAATCTGAGACAATGCAAGTGCTATATGGAAGATGATCTGAGATTTTGGAGCGCTTGACTTGACTTCTTGGAGGTTGGATTTGGGTCTTGGCTTTCTCACTTTCATCTGATTCTATAAGAAGAGGAATTTTTCTAGGTTTTCCCCCTAGCCTAGAGCCTATATCTCTGTTGATTCCTGGTAGCATCATATGTGCTCTAAGCCTCAAAATTTGCAGGGAGGCTAGGACACATGTATTCCACAATACCCAGAAATCGTTTTGGAAAATTCCACCTGGAGACAGTTTTATTAAAATAATTAATTATTTTTAATGGGTGCCTAAGTCTAAACTTAGGAAATTAAAATAATTAAAGGGTATTAATCAAACTAAGGGTGAGACTTCTAGAAGAAGACGGAGAACGAGTCCAAATGATATGAGCCATTGATTAGAATCTAATATGCGTCGTTGATTACTCAACTGGAGGGTTATAAGGAGGACTTGGCTAGGAATTTGGAAAACACATCAGAGAGAGATCAAGAGATTGAATTTCTCAGAGAGGGAAGTCCAACAATTAATAGAGAATCAATCGAGGAGATTTCTAGCAGTGAGGGGCAGGGATAGTTTCCAGAGGGAAGTTTTTGTGGTCCAGAGAGTACAAGGCAGCGAGGGCAGAAAGACATCCAGAGAGGCTGATGCAGGGCCACACAGAGCTACATTGTGGCAGCGCAGAGCTTCTGAGGGAGATCGAAATTCTGTTGAGGAACTGTCAAGATTTAGTGCCAGAGTCGAGGTGTGAGACCGGGAGGCCAAAGAGCTAAAGTTTCCAGCCAGCAAAGGATCAGAAGGAGGTGCAACGCAATCCTAGCTGCAGTGACGCAATGACTGCATAGGAGTGATGCAGAACTGCACAGAGGCAGTGCAGAGGCTCATCTCCAGCATAGATCAATGTCGGTTCTTCCAGTGACAGGGTGAGATCATCTCACTATTTTTTTTGCCTAGTTTCTCTCTGTATTGGATAGCCAGTTGGGCATCCAATGAATTGTATTCAAAAAACTATTGCTTAATTATACAAACCATCAACTGTTGCACCGGTTTTCCCGCATTGGGTTTTTTCGCGGACATTTGTCCAAAAACAATGGTGTCACTTGTGTTGTGTATTTCTTTTTTGCTCAGTTTCTTGTTTCCGCATATATTTTAATTAGTGGAGGCTGCAATGTATTGGTTTCGATATTTACCATAGAACACAGTAAATAATTTGTTCATTTATTTAACAAATAGAAGAAACTTAATCAGTTGTTGCAGTAGTCATTCGGTGATTTCGAATTTTGACAATCTCGTGTCTCTTATTTTTCTGTGATCTCCAAATTTTTGCATTTTGGTAATTGTTTTATGAAAAGAAGAATACAAATAATAATAAATAAGTCAACAAAATTCACAAGTAATTATCATGATCGAGAAATCAACCCTAATACATAAGCACAGTGATTTCTCAACAATTAGGTGTAGTAAAAGTATTGATGTCATCCTCAAATGCATCAACATGTCCTTTGTTAATATTATTTGAGGATATAACCATGACCACTTTTCGGGGTATGCCTTTATCCTTGCTTCAACTTCTTTTGTACCTTGTTTTTCTGTCTTGGGCTCACCATTAGTATCACTCGATTTGTTTTTTCTTGCAGCTAGCCCAAAAATCGTTCCATTTCCTTGTGTCATGACCCTCAAACACATTTGTAACAGGGTGCTGCTACACAATTTTGCACGATTTTGGCTAAGGAAGAGAACCCATCATTTTCAACTTAGGGACTTAGGAGGTAATTCGACTTTATTTGGTTGCTAGTGGAATGTGGGGGCCACCCACATGGGAGTTCGAATTGGGCCATTCAAATGACTTGGGGGGAAAGTCAAATAGGTGGATGGAGGGGCCCACATGAGGCTAGGGAGGCTCAAGGAGTTATAAGGAAGGAGCAGCTCTCATTTTGGATTCATTCTTACACCTTGCAATCAAAATTACTTGACTGTTCCCTCTATTGTTTAGCTAAGTCAACTCATTGTTTAGCCACGAATCTCTCAAGCAAGAGATTCAACCTCTACTTTGGGGGCCAACGTTTCTTGCGAGTTTGGAGCCAGCAGAGCTAGCATCCAAGCAGTCTGATTTACAGTTACCTGGGCCTGCGTAGAGAGCCATCACTAGGCTCACATGGGAGTTGGAGGAAGGAATTGTAGAGTTGGAGTTGGCCAGGAGAAGTAGGAGATCACTTGGAGGGCCATTTGAGGAGGATTGCTAGAGTTGGGAGAACAGAGATTGACAAGATCAGTCACAGCAACAAAATTCGAAATTGGAGGAGGGCCAAGCTGTGAAGGGTCTTGGAACCAAGGGAAACCCTTTTTAGGTTTCTCTGGGTTTTGGGCAAGGATAACACTCCTAATTTTATAGAATTTTTTGGGCAAATCTAAGGGGTCAAATAGGGATCTGAACTCAGTTAGCAATTAGAGGAGCTAAGGGGAATTTGGGCCAAAATTCCGAGGTCAACATTTGGCCAATTCCTTCATGGATTTTTATAGGTTTAGGCCAAGGAGCAAGGAGCTGATATCTCATAATTTTCTAAGCATGGGAAGCAGTGATTCCAACCCTTCGAAGTCAACAGACATAGCAGTTTTCTGGGGCAGCACAGTTCAGTTTGGTGCAGCAATTGTAGCAGCATTCAGTTCAGCACTTTCTCACCTGGGTTTTGTCATGCTTGTCCATTGAGACAAGCCCAAGTGCACCATTCTATTTTATTATTGTATTTGCTCCTAAAGAAGTAATAAAATGGCTCAGCAATTCTGTATTTCCAGTGTTTCCTTGGGTGCTTAATGTATATTTCGTTTTTCTGATTGCTGGATTGTTTGCATGCTTTGTATATCACTTACATTCTTGTTTAGGATCATTACAGTGGTATTAGAGCCATAATCTTGGCTCAGCTTGTGGGAAAGATTAGAATCAAACAACATGGTGGTCACCCAGAATGAGGTGGTGATCATACAACAAATGATGATTGATGTGGGGAAGAAGTTGATTCATTCCTTAGTCGGGAATTCGGACATGATTGCAACTGATGTGGAGTTATTGGGGGAAAACTGGAGGACATACCAATCATTGGGTCATGGCATTCAGACGTCCCTCTCTTTTTGGGAATTCTTTGAACTAAGGGGTATGGAGATTCAGTGGGATTTTGCAGGGATGATGAGAAGTATTAAGAAAAAAGATGAAAGAGTAGTTGAAGGGGCCATGGTTGGCAAAGAGATAGTTGAGCATACACCCATTGACGAGGCGCCATCCATGGATGAGGTATTCATGGTTGTGACCAAGTTCTCAGGTGATAACAATGCACCACAGGCTAGTGAGGCGCCGGAAGACAGCTCCACTATTGTTGAGGAGCCGATAGGTACAGAGGTCTCCAGATCTATGAAGGAGTCGCCATAAGACAGTCGCCTACAGCTGACTAGTGAGCATATTGTGCATATTGGATTGTCTATGGAGGAGCAGTTGAAGGCTCATGTCGAGCCCGTGATGGAGGAGGATGTGCAGCCATCCCTTGGACTAGCCATTGATGAGGGCCAGCATAGAGGTCATGCGTTGGATTTTCAGCACAGTTCACTTCAGAGGCCCATTTTCAGGCTCTATAGTGTTATCAACCCACCCTTATGCATTGGATTGAGAGAGGTCAAGTTGTCTAGACATACCCGAAGAGGTGGACAGGTTAGCGGGACTGAGTTGAGCATGATACTACATCAACTTGGAGGGCTTGTTCCTTCGACAAAGGATTACACATTCGATCTCTCCTTTGGGATCAGATGGCAAGTGATACTTAGTTGTTACTCTATGGAGCAGGTTAGGCGATTGGATACATCCATGGCCACATGTCAGCAGAGGCCATGGATTACCAAAGGGACTCGAGGATCAGACTATTTTTGGGATCCAGGTGGGATTTCCCATAACATCATAGAGCTGGTAGGTGATGATAGTAGTTACAAAATGGATTTGACTCTTGAGCGAACCCACATTTTCAAATCTCCATCAGAGCCCCAGTCAACACTAGTGACAGGATGGTTTGATAGGCACGCAGATAGATTTCATGAGTTGTCTTAGCATATTGACGGTGCGTGGAGTCACAGGGTGACTAGCTTACTCTGGCAGGAGCTGATAGGAGGAGGTGGCATCGACAAGCTATTAGGCAGGGCATTGTATGGAGAGAGTGCTCTCTTACTAGCATATGGGATGCGGGGACTATTGAGGATAGGCACAGTAGTGTCATTTCCGTTAGCATGTGGGGAGTCATGTCGCTCAGGTCTTTCAAAGAAGATGGGGGGATGTAGCCCACATCATGGAGGGCATACTAGCAAAGAGGTGGATATTTTGGCCCATGCAGGATATTGTATGTTACAAGGTGGTATGACAATGGGCAGTGGTACACAGGACTACATAGAGTTATGTCATGGAGTCCAATGTTATGTAGAGGGATGTAGTCTGATGCATACAGACCCAACATTAGGCCATAGCATCCAGTGGTGTGTGGGGCTATGGAGCGAGGAGCAGAGACCTGCAGAGGAGCATGGAGATGCAGGGTGGTGTGTCATAGTATGTTGGACTGCGTCGTGGAGTGGGAGTGCCTCACATCGCATCGAGTACATGTGAGGAGTGATAGGTATAGTGACACATGCGAGACCCAGGCCAGTACAGGATGGCATAGACGTAGCCGAGGATATCCATCGGTGTACAAGGGTAGGCCGCAGTGTACAGTGTCATGTCCCGGAGTACTGGGATGATCAGTGGTATGCAAGGGTGTATAGTACTACACAACGAGGTCTTGAAGTGTTGCCTCCAGGGAGACACTTGGACAGAAACACTGGGCATACCTTTAGGCGTAGTTCACCTAAGATCGACGAGGACACAGACAAGCGATACTTGATGGAATCTGTGGGGACTCACACGCCTGACCCTCTTCTACATCCCTCATAGGCGTAGTCAATTTTGTTGTCGACTTTTTGCACTCTAGGCATGAGCAGCGGAAGACGAGGAGCTCAACCGAGGTATTTGGGTGACACTCAGCGCATTAGGGGGGAGACTTTTCAACAGTGGCATTAGGTTGGAGCGTCAGTTGACAACCACAGGTTGGGCGATGAGGTGATCATCTGCAAGGGTGGCATATCGTTCATCACCGAGCCTACATCTAGGGATCTAGTCTCGAGGGAGACTTCTGTCACTCTTTTCTCAAGGCATGTCGGGACCGAGCATGAGTAGAGGATAGCGGTTACGATTGAGGTAGTTTCCCAGTATGTGTCTAGGCTCTAGACCTTATATTGGCACATTATCGAGAGGGCGGATGGCAGACCCAGGGGAGATGGTTGGCAGGATCAGGAGGGATCCACATACCTAAGTCAATTACGAGTATCGGATACCCATCTTTTGGTTGCATTCATGGGGTAGCTCTTTGGCACATGTGGCTTCCAGCGATCATCGGTACTACACAGTGGTAGGCACATGGCAGAGTAGCATGCATCAGATTAGCCCACGATATATGGAGCCTATATAGTGATCACATGCAGGAACTAGAGACGAGGGCAAGAAGGATTCCATCAGTTGACACAGCTATGTCGCAGCAGGTCTGATTATGGGATGCAAGAGTTCAGTTGATCGATAAATCACTCGTGATGAGTGGAGTCATGGTAGAGAGTGGTATAGTTCGCTCTTGGGATGACACGTGGGGGTTCACAGAGGGTTTCATCATATGGGGAAGCAAACATTCTCTGTTGTTGCATAGGTTCAAAGTTAGATTTGAATGGGTTGGCCTAGGTGCCATGGAGATGCCCAGGCATGATGTGTCTTGCCTCCTTCAGTATTCCACCATTGAGTTCCAAGAGAGGAGGATACTAACTGCGCACAATGGGGAGTACGACATAGTCAGACTAGCACAACGTCAGCATGGTGGCACCACTCTGCGACTAGCAGGGAATTGGGGCATCACATCTCTTCACAACTCAATAACCTTTAGGGATGCGCTGACTACTATAGGGGGAGATCATACAAATCTTCCATTGGGCTTTAAGCAAGTCACTGATGGAGCAGGGGACTTCTGGTACTTTCAGCGGGCAGGATAGTGAGTGGAGTGAGAGGAGCTTCATGTTGGACAAGATTGCCTGGGATCCTAGTATTCAAGGATTCTTCCATATCAGGATAGTGAAGAGGTCAAGCACGATCCAGTGGCACATCTGGGATCCTGGCACATTTTGCAGTGACAGTGGGGAGAAACAGTTAGAGAGGTTGCTTGCTTAAGCATTGCTCGAGGACAAGCAAAATTTCTTTGGAGCATTGGAGGAACTTGTCAGATGAGCGTGCCACCTGGGAGGGCGAGCACATTTTGGAGCACCCATATTTGAGGTTGCTTGAGGGCAAGAAAAATTTGGGAGGGGAGGACTGTCATATCCCTTCTCAAATACATTTGTAACAGGGTGTTGCTACACAATTTTGCATGATTTTGGCTAAGGAAGAGAACCCATCATTTTCGACTTAGGAACTTAGGAGGCACTTCGACTTTATTTGGTTGCTAGTGGAATGTGGGGACCACCCACATGGGAGTTTGAATTGGCCCATCCAAATAACTTGGAGGGAAAGTCGAATAGGTGGATGGAGGAGCCCACATGAGGCTAGGGAGGCCCAAGGAGTTATAAGGAGGGAGCAGCTCTCATTTTGGATTCATTCTTACACCTTGTAATCAAAATTACTTGACTATTCGCTCTACTGTTTAGCTGAGTCAACTAGTTGTTTAGCCACGAATCTCTCAAGTGAGAGATTCAACCTCTACTTCGGGGGACCATCTGTTCCCGCTCTAGAGAGGCAGCTCCATAAGTATTTCAAGAGTTCCAGGAGTGTTACAACACTACCACTCAGCCACAACAGAGAGTGTGTATTTCTGGCTGGCTGGAGAATACGCATGCGGAGTTTGGAGCTATCAGTGATCAAGCATTTTCCAAGAGAGTTAGAGGATTAGGAGAGCAGGAAAGGCCCAGCATTTCTTTAGAGTTTGGAGCCAGCATCCAAGCAGTCTGATTTACAGTTACCTGGGCCTGCGCAAAGAGCCATCACTAGGCTCATGTGGGAGTTGGAGGAAGGAATTGTAGAATTGGAGCTGGCCAGGAGAAGTAGGAGATCACTTAGAGGGCCATTTGAGAAGGATTCATGGAGTTGCGAGAGCAGAGATTGACAGGATCAGTCATAACAAAATTCAAAATTCGAGGAGGGCCAAGCTGTGAAGGGTCAATTTTTGAAGGTTGGAAACAGGAGAAACCCTTTCTGGGTTTTTCTGGGTTTTGGCAACAATCGCACTCCTAATTTTATAGAATTTTTTGGCCAGATCTAAGGGATCAAACTGGGGTCCTAACTCAGCCAGCAACTAGAGGAGCTAAGGGGAATTTGGGCCAAAATTCCGAGGTCAACATTTGGCCAATTCCTTCGTGGGTTTTCCTAGGTTTAGGCCAAGGAGCAAGGAGCTGAAATCTCATAATTTTCTGAGCACGGCAAGCAGCAATTCCAGCCCTTCGAAGTCAACAGACAAAGCAGATTTCTGGGTCAGCGCAGTTCGGTGCAACAATTGTAGCAGCTTTCAATTCAACACTTTTTCACCTGGGTTCTGTCATGCTTGTCCATTGAGACAAGCCCATGTGCACCATTCTATTTTACTATTGTATTTGCTCCTCAAGAAGTAATAAAATGGCTCAGCAATTCTTTATTTCCAGTGTTTCCTTGGGTGCTTAATGTATATTCGTTTCTCTGATTGTTGGATTGTTTGCATGCTTTGTATATCACTTACATTCTTGTTTAAGATCATTACACCTTGATTTATGTTGTGTTCTCTTATCACGAGGTTCAAGGGATTGATCCTATTCATTTTCCTTAGGTGTTGTAGCTTTTTTGTCCAACCTTTCTAATTCTATAAGAGCCATTATGTTTGAGTATTGCAATTTCTTTTATAGTTCTGCTTGTTGCTCTTTCATCTTTCTCCGAGACTCTACATACTCCTTGCCAAAAAATGATTCCAACTGTCCCACCTTCAAACACCCTCCATGCTGGCAGGAGAGCCAACTCTGGTACCACTGTAATATTCTAGGGTAATTTTGCCCTATAATTGCTTAGGGGCACTTAGGTTTAAAAAAAAAATACTCTTCTTCTTGTACAAAAGTTAAATTCAATACACGACAGCAGTAAACCTCGGCAGTCAGGAGCAGGTTCTTGGATAGCTCTCATGTAATGTGCAGGCGGACAGCTGGAGGTCACAACGGGTTAGGGTTAAAGGCCTACTACTTTGTTTTTTTACCCTTTGCTTTTGTTCGTTTATCGCCGTCGTGTTTTCTCTCCGGGATCTCTCATCGTTCTTGGAGGTTGTTTCCCCGTGATTCTGGGTGTCGGTGCGTCCCTCTTGTTTTTCGTTGCCGGTTTGTTTCTTTGCGGTTGTTTAACTATGGTTAAATCGAGGGAACTGGTAGACTTAGAACCGACCATTGAAGACATTCTGTCCATGTGGGGCAAAGACACATCATCACAAAATGTGGAGCTCTTTTTTGGCACTCAGAAGCTGACAGATCAGGTTCTTCATCAATCTGCGGGTTTTCCTCCATTTTTGCATCAAGTTGGGGTTTTAGCTTTTGAAAATGGTTGGGATATCAAGCAGGGTGTTTTGGGTCGAGCCTCTGAGATTTCAGCGGAGATTGGGGCGTCTCCAGGTTCCTCATCGGCGGGTCTTAAGGGTAAGACTGTGGTAGCGTGGAACCCTCCGTCTCTTGGGTTAGATGTTTCATTTTCTCCTGGTCGGTTCGCAGGCAGCGCTGTAGACAATCCGGTCGGTGGTTGCCCGACTATTACAAGAGCTTCAACCCCTTTAGTTCCCCAACCCCCTAGGGTTCCTTTTACAGAGGATTGCGTGGGGCTTTCTGGTATTGGGGTAGGAGCTCCATGCTCTGGAGGGACTCCCATTGATGACAGCAGTGTTCCAGATTTTCATGTAGGCGGCCCATCAAATTTGCAGCAGCCCCAGTTGGGGGATATGCCCCTCCTGCAGAAGGGTCACAAGAGGCTTTTGTGTGGTCCGAATCCCCTGGGGTCATTGGGGTTTCTGACGAAGACATAAGAAAAAGAGGTGGTAAGAGAAAGCAACAGAAGCAGATTGGGGCTTTTGAAATAAGGAACAATTTGGTCTTAGATATGGAAGTTTCGATAGAGGAATCGCTTGAGCATGCTGACTACACCATTGTTGGCCGTGCAAGAGGCAAGAAATTCTCTCCAGCGGACCTCCAGTCATGGGGGGAAGATCACTTCAATAACGGAAACCCTCTTCGTTTTGAAGCTAGTTGTCTAGTAAAAGGTTGGTTCATGTTGAAGTTTGAAGATAAGGATGCAGCTGATTGGGTTTTGGGCAGAAACTGGTATATTGGGAAGGTACCAATCTTACTAAAACGTTGGACTCCAATGTTTGATGCCATCGGGGAAAGTACAGATGTCTTTCCAGTTTGGGTCAGAGCTCCGGGTTTACCTTCCTTCCTTTGGACAGAGGCGGTCTTTCAGGCTATCGGGAACACGTTGGGAACTTTTCTGGAGGCGGATTTGTCTTTTAAGGAGACAAAGGTTAAGACAATTGCCCGCATATTAACAAACCTAGATACGAGCAGAGGGCTGGCCAAATCTATCCCTCTTCAGTATAAGCACTATGTCTTTGATCAAATTCTTGACTACGAACATCTGTCGTTTCGTTGTCATATTTTCCATGGTTTTGGCCACCTCGCAAATCACTGCCCGCTTCTTCGAAGGAGAAGGCGCTTCAGAAGAACACAAGTTTCCAAAGAACCATGGATTTCTCAGCAACAAGCTCCTCAGGAAAAGGATGCCCCGTCGCCTCAGATAGAATCGGTATTGGTGGCTCCGGGTGATCAGGCCAAGGATGCGACTAAAAATCCCCAGATCCAAGTGGAGTCTCAGGAGGCTGATCCCTTGCCGGTTGATGTTGGGAAGGTGGATGATCGGAACAATCTTGCGGAACAGAGTATGCTTGGCGAGGAGGTCACGGGTAAGTGTCCGAACCTACATCTTATTTCCACACAAGATCGGGAGCCGTCAACTTTGCTTTTGCATATTACTCAATCTGCATCCATACATCCTTTGATAAACCAGTCGATCGAAGGTCCCACTGATGTACCGTCACAAGTCATTGAATCTTTCTCTGTGGAAAATACAGTTCCTGATCTCGAATGTGATCATAATTGGCCTCCCCTTTCTCCCCCGGTACAAATTTCTCCATGCCCCTATAATTTGCAATCGATGGGAAATAAGTTAGATCAGTCAGTGTCCTTTAGTGGGCTGGGACATTCACCTCTCCCAGAAACTCAGAGGGGCAAACGAGGCAGAAAATCAAATCTTTCCAAAGCTAAACTGAAAGCCAAATTCGATGTTGCGGATGGGAAGCAACACTCTATCCCTGGGGTACTTAGAGCAGTACAGACCCCCGTCCACGGTGTAAAATGATCATATCATCATGGAATTGTAGAGGCTTGGCCAGTAAGCCTAAAAAACTGGCATTAAAAGATTGGCTTCAAAAATCAAAGTCTGATATAATCTTCCTCCAAGAGACTTTGGGAAAAGGTTCGGAGGTGGAATCTTGCTTGAAAACCTTGTTACCAGGCTGGATTTTCCATGCTATAGACTCTTCAGGTCACTCGGGTTGTCTCGCCATTGGTTTTAGAGAGGGAAGAATCCAATGTTTAAACCAATGGGGTATGAGGAACGTAATGGGTATGGAGATTTTGGTTCCTGATTTTCCCTCATCTTTTCAAATTGTAAACATCTATGGTCCTTGTCAAGGAAGGGAAGCATTCTGGTTGGACATTCTTGAAAAATCCTTGATGAAAATGCCCTTGATGGTGGTGGGGGGAGACCTAAATTTCTCCTTGGGCAGAGCGGAAGCCTGGGGTCCTTCAGCCAGGGAGGATCCTCTAACGGATTTTTTTATTCAAACTTTAAAAGACCACAAACTGATTGACTGTTCCCCGATTTCTCTTATGCCCACCTGGAGGAATAGAAGAGTTGGGGAGGACAGGATCGCTAAGAGGTTGGACCGCTTTCTAATCTCAGAAGATTTTCTTAGAAATGTGCCCCTATTCCAGCAATGGGTTGAGACAACTGGTAATTCTGATCATTTCCCTATTTTTTTGGATCTATCATGCCCCCCTCCTAAGCCCCCTGCCCCTTTTAAATTCAACTCCTCTTGGTTGGAAGAACCTTCTTTCAACTCTCTCTTTAAATCAACTTGGATCCGCGCTAGCAGGAACCCCCAAGAGAGTAAGAGCTTTTTATTCATGGAGAACTTAAAGCGCCTTAAGAAAGCGACCAAATCATGGGCAAAAGAAAGACAGAAAATTCAGAATGAACAAATGATTAAAATCAATGAGGAATTGAAGTCTCTGGAAAGCATGGGTTCGGATGGGTACTCTTCTCAGTCCTCCAAAGACCGAATAATATCTCTTGAAAAAGCTCAAAACCAGATTCTCCTGGCAAAGGAAAAGGAATGGAGATTAAAAAGTCGAGCTATTTGGCTCAAAGCAGGAGATGAAAATACTCGGTTTTTTCACAACTTTGCTAAAGGCAGAAAATCGGTTAATACTATCTGGAGTCTTAAAGATGAAGATGGAAGGGAGGTAAAATCTTTCCCAGAACTCTCGAGTTTGGGTCAGAGACATTTCCGGAGAATCTTCTCGGACCCTGGTGGGACTACAATGGCAGAAATCATAAGGACAGCTCAATGTTTCCCAAGATTCATTGAGGAGGGTTTGGACGATGATTTATCAGCCCCCGTCTCTAAGGATGAGGTTGAGGCTGCTATGAAATCTATGGGAAAGGACAAAAGTCCCGGGCCAGATGGTTGGTCAGTTGAGCTTTTTCTCCACTTCTTTGAATTAATTGGTTCTGATTTAACTGATGTTGTGGAAGAGTCACGGATGAGAGGAGAAATTTATAAACCTTTCAATTCTACCTTTATCGCTCTAATTCCAAAGAAAGATATTCCGGAGTCCTTTGAAGATTTTAGACCTATATCGCTTTGCAATTGCATTTATAAAATCATCGCAAAGGTGATAGCTTCCAGACTCGTTCCCATCCTGTCCAGGAACATATCTATGGAGCAGTTCGGTTTCTTGGAAGGAAGACAAATCCACGAGGCTATTGGGGTTGCCCAAGAAGTCATCCATAGTGTCAAACAAAAGAGGAAGAAAGGTGTGATCCTCAAAATTGACCTGTCTAAGGCTTATGATCGCATAAATTGGTTGTATCTTCGGTTACTGCTCACACATCTGGGGTTTAACCACTCCTTCACAAGCTGGATTATGGGATGTATCACAAACGTCAGTTTTGCGGTCTTGATCAATGGGGCGGCATCCCCTTTCTTCAAAAGCCAGAGGGGCCTCAGACAAGGTTGTCCCCTCTCTCCTCTTCTTTTCTTGTTGGTGGCTGAAGGTCTTAGCAGGTTGATTCACAGTGCCAAAAGGTCAAACAAAATAAAAGGTATAGAGGTTGCCACTAACCTCTATATCTCTCACCTGCTCTTTGTAGATGATATCTTGATTTTTTCTAATGGCTCTCATAATGAACTGAAGGAGCTCAAAGAAATTTTTGATCTTTTTATGAAAGCCACTGGAATGCTGATAAACTCTGGGAAATCTCAAGTCTGTGTGGCAGGTTTCAATAGGAGAGATTGCAATGTGATGACAAATCTTTTCCCTTTCCAATCCCAATCTCTGGCCTCATCATTTAAATACCTGGGTTTTTGGTTAAAACCGGACGGCTACAAAAAAGTGGACTGGTACTGGTTAATTGCAAAGATAGAAGCAAGAATATCGCACTGGAGTTTCAGATGGCTTTCAAGAGCAGGTAGACTGACTTTGTTAAAATCAGTCTTATTAGCCATTCCGGTCTACTGGGTTGCCCTGACTTGGATCCCCAAAGGTATTTTGGAAAAAATTAGACGGTTGTGTTGCAGATTCTTATGGGCTGGCTCAAGTGAGAAATCTGTTCTTTCGTGGGTGGCATGGGAGAAGATTGCTAGACCTAAAGACTGGGGTGGCTGGGGTATCAAGCGACTACCGGAGTTTAGTCTCTCCTTGGCTGCCAAGTCAGGATGGAGACTTATAACGGCAGAAAACCTTTGGACAAGGGTGATAAAACGTAAATACATTGATCCTATGCCCTTGGAAGATTGGATTCGTAGTCAGGACAAGAGATCGAAGCAATCATCTGTAATCTGGAAGGCCACGGTGGAGGCCTTTTTTGTGATTGAAAAGGGACTTGCTTGGAAAGTTGGCGACGGGAAAAATGTTCGCATTGGTAGGGACCCCTGGGTTGGCTGCAACCAATCTTATGCACTATCCCCTGGTATTTTGAGGCACCTTGACAGTAAAGGTTTTTATACCCTAAATCAGGTGGAAAAAGTGGGTCTGTCTACTATTTGGGGTCAGGCATGGAAGGGTGCGATGGAGCTGGGGCTTGACTTTAGATGGCATAATGAATGGTCCTCTTTTATTGAGGAACTCCACAGATCTAACGTTAGGATAAAGCCTGAATCTGATGTGTTGTTGTGGGCGCATGGCAAAACAGGTCTTTACTCTCCAAAAGAAGGGTATGCATATCTTATGGATCAGAAAGGGTGGGCTGCTCCAGAATGGTGGTCCAAAAATCTGTGGAAGCTTAAATGTCCCCTGAAATCAAGGGTGTTTCTTTGGTGCCTTCTAAAAAAGAAAATCCCTACGTGGGATATCCTCCAAAACAGATTCTTCATCGGTCCGGGCAGATGTCCTCTGTGCAAGGTTGCTGGCGAAACCATAAATCATCTTTTTTTGTCTTGCCCTGTCTCGATTTGCATATGGGGGGATCTAATAAAAATGCTAAATATCAGAGCCCATTGGGATCCAGTCTCGCTGGATGATGTCTGGAGAAAATGGTGGAACGACCACCCTGAAAGTAATCTTAGGAACCTTCTTCCCATTTTCTTTTGGGGTGTGTGGTTGTCCAGGAATAAAAGCATTTTCCAAGATCTAGCTCCCTCTCCGACAATAGTGGCTTCAAAATGTGCTGCTATTTACTCTTCTCTTCCCCCTCCGGAGCAAAGCACTGCTCCAAATCGTGATGTTCCCTTAATCATAAATGAATCTTTCCCATGGGCCTTTTTTGATGGGGCATCTCAACAGAACAGAGCTGGGGCGGGTATTTGCATTTATATAAACAATGAGCAGTATTTCAAAGCATCGGTGGGTTTGGGTTTGGGATCAAACAATTTCGCTGAACTGGCAGCTCTTCGTCTTCTCATGTGTTGGTCCTTACAACAGAACATCTTGCGGATTCAAATTTATGGAGATTCTATGAATGTTATAAACTGGGTGCTTGGGAAATCAATTTGCCAAAATCAGATCTTGAAGGTTGTTTTAGATGAAATCTTGTCATTAAAATCCCATTTTAACTTCATCTCTTTTTGTCATATATACAGGGAAAAAAACACAATTGCAGATCAGCTTTCTAAAACAGGCTTACAACAAGTTTTGGGCAGCTGGTCCATAGAGGAAATAAGACAGGGACAGTCTCACTTTTCTCAGTTTCCTCCTTTTGCTCCTCCGGCATGATGTCTTTCCCCTTTTTCTCTCTCGTCCACATCACTTTTCGGTTTCAGGATCTCGGCTTCAGTGTTTTTTCGTTCTGGACTGCTCTCTGATTTCTCAAAGGGACGATCCGATCGTTCAGGTGGCTTTTTCGACTCCTTCTTGACTGTAGACGAGTCAACTTTATTTTTCTGTTTTATGCACTCTTGACAGTTATGAATATGATGTAATTATGTTAGAGGCTGTTTTCCTACCTGGTAGGAGGCCTCTTGGACCACAGTCACTTTCCATATGTATTTCAACAGTGGCGGGGTTTCATCCTCCGCGTGTTTTTCTGCCGGCGGTTGCTCTTTTTGCCTGAGGTTAGGTTGGGTATTAGACTGTTTTGTTTTCACTATCATGCCTGATATGTGCTGGATCTGAATATTTTGTAATACTTCCCTTGCAGTTTCTGGGAAGTCTAAATGTTTTACTTTGTTGCCCTCTGTTGGGAAGTAGCTGAATGTTGACTTGTAAAACTTTTTATCCTCTTTAATAAAAAGTTTTAATCTTTTCTTTCGGAAAAAAAAGTTAAATTCAATACAAATAATATAGACTTCAAATATACAGTATTGGCTTCTTGATAATAAGTAATTTTAATAATGTAATGCTATCATTCAACAAATCCACAAATTAGTATGATCCAAGTTTAATCAATAATACTTCACCAATAATAGCACTGCTTCATTCAACAACACAACATATTTCACATAGTATGACAATTCACCCAATCCACAAGTTCAACAATAGTCTCCAGTACAGTAAACAAATTACCATATCTTCTAGTGAGTATGCAACTGAAGTTTTCCTATGAATTCTGACTAGAAGAAAAAACCTTAGGATGAACCCCTGATTCAACCGAGGGTTGTTGGACCCAAAAATTTGGGGTCGAGAGAATGAATAATCTATGTTTAGGATCCACCCCACAATGTGATTATGAAAACAACCCGAATTTTACTCCAAATTCTGCCTCGAACTACTATATGCCTCAGGAAAAATCTTGCCAGTTCGATAGATAATCCTCAAGGGAATATTGATGTCTGCTTCACACAATTTAGTATTGTGACCACTGTAAAACACGTCAATACTGCCTCAATTCGAGCCCTTGTCCTACTACAGTGTTGTCCACATTATAACTACAACTCAAAAATAAAATGCGTATTGCCTCAGAAAAATTGCATGGTAAGGAAGGTGAATCTAGTCCACTCTTGAACACACGTAAACTCCTTAAGATTGATCCTATTTATGCTTCAGGAGACTCGGTCTACCCCTAACCTCTGTATCAACTCAGTGGGGGGTTCAAATATCATGTGCAATCTCAACCTGCCACAGAAAACTAGCGTTGACTCCGTCCTACAAATTAGCCTTCAGAGATCTGACATTTGACTTCAAGAGAGTTTTGGATTGGTTTGGAAGGCCTTCTATCACTCTCAGTCTATTTTAGATGGTCACCAATTGAATTTGTTCCATAGTTCGGCCTCAGGGTCTGTTCAAGGGTTCCATTCAACAACAGAATATACTCGGTTGGCTTCAGTTGGTATTTTGTCTGCATCAGAATGATAGTTTAATGATTTGATCCTCAACAAGATACGCTCTGACCACGATTTAGCCTCAGCACCAGTTAGTCCAATCTCAAGGTGATTTAGATGTCTTGCCACAGACTTTTCTAGAAAAATATTTCATTGCTCCTTCTATAGAAACCTTATGCCATAACAAGGTAGAAACAGGAAATAAAACTAATTAGGATGGAATCTTTCACCACTGAAATAAGAAGAAAGGAGATTAGGTAGGGTGGGATCACCTCCAACGGAACTAGTCCAAGGGAAAGGGATCTTAAACCCTCAGAGCCTCAGGCTCAAAGAAGAACGAAGACAAAATGATCCAATCCAAAAATGATCCAAATGAATCATGTTAAATTATGGTATGTTCTATGCTTAGAGCAGTTTACTTATTTTTCTTCTTATTAGCCACAGATTAGCAATCACATATACATTAAGTAAGGTGCAGATAGAACATTAAATGATCAACAGAAAACAAGCCAAGACAAGAGACACAAGATGTGGCGGCTAGCCAGGGACAAACCCCAATGCAGGGAAACCCTTTAATCAAATCTTATTTTATCTTCAATAGTTCAACAGAGAGAAATAGTACAAAATCTGAATTCTGTAATTTTATATCAGCAGCAGCAAACCCTAGATAAGCAAAGTCAAACTTGGTCAAACTAGTTGAAATTGACCTCTAAAATACTTGGTCAATTTCCGGTCAACTTGTCCTCGAACAGCCTGAAGAAACAGCGCTTGAACAGCCCCAAAAGTTCAGTCAATTTGCAGATTTCTGAAGTCAACTACAGCCCTAAACTAGGGCAGTCAATACCGGTCAAACCAGAGGACAGATCACCTCGATTTTCGTGCCAAAAATTGCGGCCTTCCTAGGGGAGGCAACCACACCCAATCCGCACTTCTAGAAGCTCAACGCTTGGTCAACGCTGGTCAAAGAGATGATCTGCTGCCCTAGCGTCCTTTCTGTGTCTTCTTTGCCCTAGGACATCTTCCTTTTCATCCACACGTGTGTGAGAGAGAGGCTCCTTCTATGTGTAGGGGAGAGAGAGAGAAGATGAGTGAATTGAATTTTTCAAATGAGGAGAATGCTCCTTGTATTTATATGCAAACATTGAGGTTGAATGGACATGACTGATGGGCTTCTTGAGCCTACATAAGTTTGCTGGCCGACCTTGACAATTTGTCCATAATCAAAATAAATTCATATCTCCATAAATACTTATCGGAATCGGATGATCTTTAGATCAATCCTACACCTATCGATGAGAGGAATCTAGGAAAAACATCAAAAGCCATAAATAAGGTGATCCACATGGAGTTTAGCCCTAGTTGCCGATTTTAACAAATTATGATGGAATCTTTCACCACCGAAATTAGAAGAAAGGACATTAGGTAGGGTGGGATCACCTCCACCGAAACTAGTCCAAGGGAAAGGGGTCTTAAACCCTCAGATCCTCAGGCTCAAAGAAGAACAGAGACAAAATGATCCAATCCAATCATGATCCAAATGAATCAAACCCTCTTGTATTTATAGATTTCCTTGAGGGGATTTTTCTCCTTAATTAGTTGAGTGAGATTCACATCAAACCCCAACTTTGGGCATGTTTGCCTCAGCTGACCCAAACTTACCCAAACATTGGGTATTTTGGGGTTTTACCCTTTATCGAGGATTATAGCCTACAGGTATCGATAGGCTACTTCATCGCTTGGGCCAATTCATCCCTTGGGAACATTACATCCCCTGTACAAGAAATGATTATGCCTGGATCACCCTGTGCTGGATATGCAGAAGAACCAATGGATGACCCTGGTATTGAGACCAAAGTTGAGTCAATTATAACCACAGCAATGCGGTTTTAGAATTCTCTATAGTTGATTAATGTTTTACCAATATATTTGCCTATTAGGACAGTTTGTTAGACATAATTCCTGCCACTTCTGGGGCTGAAGAACTATACCATTTTTGTCTATGAATCTCAGAGAATGGGACACCATCTCTGCCAAGATCAGAACTTCTATTTTTGAAATATGTTGTATTGAACGCTGTCTGGGTTAAGCCACAGAGAAGCGTTTCGAAGTACAAATAACAATTGTCATGACAAAAAACATATCAAAGCTTATAAATATGATAAAATTTTACTAAATTAAAAAACATTAATAAACAATCAAACAGAATATTTTAGTAAAATAGTAAAAATACATTAAACCATTACAAACAACTATATAAATTGAAAAAATGATACTCAAAAAATGTACATTGACAAACATTAGAACAAAACAACTGCATGAATTCAATAGATATTTGTTCTACCTCCTCTCTTCGCAATAAGGTGAAACAGCTTCCTGACCGCCCTGCCCGGGCAGTACGACCAGCACGGTGAACGTATGTCTTTGCATATGAAGGCATGTCATAGTTGACAACATTCATCACACCTTCCACATCCATCCCACGGGTCATTGCATCAGAAGCAACTAGCACTTCAACAACTCCTGCCCTAAATGCATCCAACGCTTTACTGCATCCATCCAATAAATCGGATCATCACCAGGTTCATAGTGTGCTGCTTGAAATAATAATAGCAACCTAATTCAGCAAAACTTATCAATATTGAAAGACTTCAGTTATCATTTGCTTTTGGACATAAAATATTGCATTCATTAATCAAAAAACTCACATCCCACTTTGTCCATCTAGATCATATTATGTGTTATGCAAAGATTGATGAGTTACCAGTGATGTAAACCAACAAGACTATTAAATCATGCTTACAAAGAATATTGCCCATGACAACATATACTCATGTCTTACTAACAAACAACTTTACCTTCGTGAAGATTGATGTTGTAAGCTTGAATACTCAATTATCCTTAAGACCAGCCCTTCGAAACAGTTCAATAAGGTACATAACCTATGGGTAGAAACGACAGAAGATGTGAAAACAATGGTCTGCTCCCCTTTCAAAAGCTGCAACAGTGCCACTAAATACAGTGGCTTCAAGTTTGACTCACAAATCTGCCATAAAACAGGGAATCGGTAATGAAATTCTATGGCAGTTAATATTACTCAATACAAAAACCTGTGCATTAGTAGTTCAACCTTCACATACAGACTTACAGTTCTGCCATAATCTAACAATGAATAAAAAATAATAATTAGTTTCAGGTAATACTATTACTAAATAGTAAATAGTAAAGGATTAAGATCCAGAGTAGAAATTGTTTCATCAATTTACAGTTTCGACATAGCTAATTTAGGTAGAGGAGTCTGGCTTTGCAAATTACAATGCACATAGTTTGAAAGGAAATATACCTTACCAATGTGTAAATTTTCAGTTGCTCAGGAAGCTTGTAACGTTTTTCTGCTCCAGTTAAAGTCAAGAACAAGGGCTGATGGAGAGCAAGCTGAGAGAGTTTGCTAGGATCTCTAGTCAGTGTAGCAGATAAAATCATCTTCATAACTCTCGGATCTGTTTTAGCTTTGAAACCTCTATCAAGAGCACTACAATAAAGAAGGTACACAACCAATGTCCAGAACTAGAATAAAAGTCATCAAAATACTTCCTGAATGTAATAGAAAAAAAAATTATTATGAACAGCATCAATCAAATCAGTAAGTTCTTACTCTCTTCTAAATGTTGTTATGGGGCCCAGCCTAGCAGAAACTGAGCTCCATGTTGCTCCACGATTTTTGCAGTGATTTGACTGTGCTGTACTGAGTACATTAGGCAGCCAGTACTGATACGCTTCTCTAAGCAGCCTATCAGTTTCATCAACAACCTGAGAATTTTGCAAGTATGATTCCGTCAAGCTTTAAGAAGATATCATGTATTTTGTTAGCTGTCAAGATATTTTAACCTATCAGCAGTAAATTTTGACAATAGGAATAAACGAACATGTAAAGGACAACTGAAATGCCCTCTGAACACAACCTGCAAGCAAGATAATGCAATCCAACAAACCATCATGACATTTGAATTGCTAAATGATCAGGTTATTCTTTTCAAAGAACACTATCAATTAAATTATATCTTCCAGAAGCTAGGAAATGAAACGAAACTAGAACATTATGAAGGCTGAAACATAGAACAGAATTTAGGAGGTGCAACTTACAACCAGCTACAATAGTTTAGATCCATGTTTATTTCAGTTAAACCTACAATACTACATAGACCATAATTCAATTGGCGGATGTCAATGGAGCTTTACTGCCTTGATAATCATGGGATCTATTGCATTGTTAAGCCTCAAAACCCAAGCATTTGTTGCTTTGGTGAGCTCAAATTATCACAGTTCCATTATTTGGATTACCAAGCCATAAACAAAAGTAAGCAACTGTCATTAGGAAACTGAACTATAGGAAAACCTAACTCTAAATGGATAAACCTATGAGCGATAAGCTAATATGAAAAGTTGAAAGGGATATAACTCATTCAATCAATTTATTAAATAAGTGCTGTGTTAATCCACATGAGGTTACAAGTTTGATTTGAAAATGACAGTCAGACAGAGTTAATCAAGAACCAATATCTGCGCACATGTCTTAAATAAACAAGGGAAAGAAGAACAGATACAACATCATTCACAAGAGCCTTAGTGATAGTCATTGAAACTCTTACAAAATTCATAGTCTTATGTATATATACAATATACATGCAATCAACAAACATTGAGGTAATGAACAGAATGCAATGATGTTACCTCACAAGTGATGATAGATAAATTGAAATATGGAGGTCCTCATTGTGTACAGAGGTCCACATAACACAACTGTTAACGAAACCAATTAGGACATCCTAATGGCGCATTCATAATGATTACCCTATCACATAGCCCATGACCTACTAATAAAGTTATTTCATACATCACCATATAATAACAATATGATAAACCAAATGTGTAATTCACATCAAGACAAAAGAAGACTACAAGACAGTATGATACAATGATCATTTTGGGGCTAACATATGTCCCCTCCTTTTGTGTTCTGCTCAAGCAGTAACTAGACTATCATCTTCAGTGATGGCTCCCATTCCCTAGTCAGTGCTGTCACTGAAAATCTAACTTCTCATGAACACGTATCCAATTTCTTTAGCATCTCTTAATTATCTTAATTGATATCTCTTACCCTTTTCCACCTAATCCTCTTTCAATAATTAGTCTCTTCTCCAGTTAGCTATTCACATGTTTGGATACTATTTGTTAATCAACATCAATGCTCTAATCTCAACTATATCGACATTGATATTAAAACATCATATCAACATAATTATATGTGAACAGAACACTACAATACACATTCAAGCAAAAACATAAAACAATAATTAAGTGCAGATCAGTTTTGCACGACTCGTATAAGACTCATCTAGCTTGGTGCTCTTGATTAAATACTAGTTCCATACCCTCATACATGACAAAATCCAATGGAAACATTGCAATCCCCCCAATCCTGAAAAACTGTTAAGTCTGCTGGATTTTGAGTGAGATCTAAAATTCTTCTTTCTACATATGAAATCCTATGAGGTCGGAACCACTCTCAAACATCCCGAGTCATTTCATGGAAATGTTAAAAATTTAAGTAAAAGGATGAAAATAAAAGATAAAGGAGAATGTCACTTTTACTTTAAGAACTTGTAACATACCCCTACTATCCCTAGCCCCTACTAAGGGTAGAAGGAGGCAGTGACTCTGCTGACCCGACCTCCAAAGTCTAGTTATTGAAATGAGGTCTATACTTTTTGACCTTTTTCAACTTCCTCGAAACATAAAATGGATAATATCATTGTGTTTGTCTCGTCGAGAACTTTCAAATGGTATAGAATTTGCCCCACTCCAACTCCCGGATCAAAAGACATCATCGGTTAAAGATTGGCATATCATATAGTGCCACGTCATCAAATATGCCACATGGTGCCCACATGGCTATCAAAATCATATCCATATCATCACCAAGTGACAATTGTCGACCTATTCATACCAGGTTACAACCCTTCATCAACGGTTCGCATCTATAATATATAATGTTCCACCAAGACTCAGGGACAGGGAAACGCAGGTGCGGGGAGACGCACAAGGGGTACTTGTGGGAGTACCCTCAAATTTTAGCGAAATTTAGGGGGGACAAGGGGACAGCGTGGTATATATTTTTTTTTCCTTTATATATATAAATATATATATATATATATATATAATATATCAAATTCATATTCAATAATGAAAGCATAAATACAATGATACACACATAGTTGAATTAAATAATGAAATACATTGATCCATACTCATCATCCTTACTAACACATACATGATTCATCCATTAGACCACACAATTCAATAATGAAATACTCCAATCCATACTCATTATTTATTATTCACCATTCTAGAATCTACATTGATTTAAAAATTAAATTCATCCTTCATCATTCTAGATTCTAAATTGATTTAAAATTAGAATTCATCATTCATCATTCTAGAATCTAATTAGTACTAAGCAAAATAGACTATAATAGATACTGAAATCTGAATACTGGAATAGTAAATTGATATAACTAAAACTCAAAAACAGTGGAGTGATGAGTCTAAAAGTCACTCTAAAGTACAAAGAGGGCTTGGTCCTCTTGATTAAATACTAATTACATACCCTTGTACATGACAAAATGCAATGGAAACATTGCAATCCATCGAATTCTGAATTCCTGAAAAATTGTTCGGCCTGCTGGATTTTGAGTGTGATCTAAAATTCTACTTTCTCCATATGAAATCCAATGAGATCGGAACCACTCTCAAACATCCTAGGTCATTTCATGGTAATGTTAAAAGTTTAAGTAAAAGGATGAAAATGAAAGATAAAGGAGAATGTAAAAGTAGGGAAATATGGTCAAATACTAGGTTTTCCCTATCATAAATCATTGTTTAAAAGAAAATTTAAGGGGGGAGGCATAGCCCTTTTGGGAAGTCGCGTCCCCCACACTGAGGAAACGTCCCCCCATGCGTCTCCCCAAAAGAGGGATGTGGGGAAATGTTTCCCCAGACGTCCGCCCATCCCGGGTGCGTGGGGTGTGAGGGGTGTGAGCACCCGACCCTAGGGGACACGTCCCCGTGGAACACTGATAATATATTACATGGGTGACACCTTTTTCTTTTTTTACCCTTCCATGCATTACGCAGGCCTCTCCCTGCCACATCATCCCAGAGATTAAATCTCGAGGATTCCTCTTGCATTCCCTCATCATATCTATCAGGGTAATCTTTCTAAGATTGCGTGGATCCATGAGGATGCCATGTCCCTTACTAAATAATTTTGGGACAAAATTTAATTTTGTATTATCGGGCCAATTTTGGAGTTAGTGGACCCCATTCGATGCTATTATGAGATTAGACTAGGAGAATATGTTTTGTTTTGAAGTTAAGTTACACATGGGGGCCACCCTCACTAGGGAATTACGCACTCCCTAATTCGATATGCATGGAAGGGAGATAACTTTTGCATGGTGTTGGTTAAATGGGGCCCATGATGGAGGACGAAATGGAGGGAAAATTCCCCAACGAAAACTATACAAGGAAGGCAGCTCTCCTCTTCTTATGCATTCATGAGTGTATATCAATTTCTCTTGGTTGCTCGCGCTGCTTAGCTGAGTCACTCACTGTTTAGCACAAATTCTTCAAGAGAAGAGCTCACCCTTTCTTCGAGGACTTCGAGTCCCACCCTAGGAAGGTTTCCTTCATCTCTTCAAGAGGAGATCCACATTATGATTTCCAACAGTAGCATTTCCTTCCAAGTGGTGCGTATTTCTGGAGGACGCAGTGAAAGAGGAGGTTGACTTGTTTGTGGAGCTGAGCAATGGAGTTTTGTTGTGAGAATTTTCGGAGGAGAGGCTAAGGAGGATTAGCCTTTGGGGGAGTTTGGGAGTTGACTGAGCTTCAGGCTTGGCAATGTGACTTTCGCACTAGTGGGCCAACGCAGAGACAGTGTTTAGGGAGATCATTTGGTGGGTAGAGTATCAACCCTTGACGCTAAGCTTTGTTGTGGAGGTTGGAGGAGCTAATCGGTGTGAAGTTTGATCCCTTTCCAGAGCTTGGAGGAAGACTTTGTGGCCATTTCTTGCAGGCTGTATTGCTGGAGCGCAGGCCATAGAGGAGGTCTAATTGGGTGATTGGTTTCAGGCCAAACCCTTTCTAGGTTTTAGTGGGTTTTGGCCAAGGAGCTTGTGGCTGAAGCTTGAACATTTTCCGAGCACCAGAGGCCAAGTTTCTTGCAGCTCCTATCCAGCCAGCAGTTGATGTAACTAGGAGACAGCGCAGAGCTTTAGAGGACCAGTTTCTTTCTAGCATTTGGGATTACTGTCGACCCCTGGGTTCTGTCTAGCTTGCCATTTAGGCAAGCCCAGGTGCTCTTTCCACACTATTGTACATTGCTCCATTAATAAATAAAATGGCTCGGTCGGTTCTCATTTCTGTTGTGTATTGAATATTTGTTGATTGTTTAATTTCTGTGCATAAATCGAATTGACTTTTGTATATCACTGTTTGTTTAAGTTTGTAACATTACAGTGGTATCAGAGCTTAGATTTTGGCTCAGTCGTGGGAAAATTTTATATGACTGAAGAACACTGCCAAAATATCACTTACAGAAGGCAGAGGTACGGGAGCAATGAAAGGGATTTGGAGATTACTCTAGACACAAAGGATCATGGGAATATCGCAGTAGCAGAAGATATGGGTGAGCCCAAGAGCAAGGAAGAGATGGCTTTCAATAGCCTCTTAAAGGCTTTGAGTGATTTGGCAAAGGGGCGGAAGGAGATGCTAGACAAGATCAAAATGCAAAACCGGGAGCGAAGCACTCACCAAGAGTTTATAGCTGGAGAGACTTTTGGGGCCTCTCAACAGTTCGATCATCTTTCTCCCACTGCACAGCGGCCATCCTCGAGTGAGCCAACTAGACCTACTTTACCCTCTTTTATACCTTTGGTGCAGGGAGAGACTGGTGGAGGTGAGGATCCATCGTTGATGGGGGAGCATTTCCAGGAGTGGCAATGCATGGGGGCAGACTTCAGAGAGGCTCTAACCTTCAGAGACTTTTGCAAGCTCAAGCAGAATGAGAAGGGGAAATTTTATGGTACTCAGAACTATGAGCTACATCGTTCTATTGGGAAAATGCATTTCCCTACATATGATGGCACTTCCAAGAGCACATCACGTGCTTGGGTGGAGAAGATGGATACATACTTCTAGTTGAATCGAATGACAGAAGTAGAAGCATCAAGATGGCCATATTGCACCCGGAGGGGGAGGCACACAATTGGTGGTTTCATGGTTTGTCCACTCTGGGGCATTCCAGCGTGGCCTCCTCTGAGAACTTCACATGGAGAGTAGTGGAGCGCTTTGATCGGAAGGATCCATAGGCTCACTTTAGAGAGTTGACCCAACTTCAACATACAGGGCATTTGGAGCATTATATCTCGGATTTTGAGGGTCTCAGTCATGGTGCCTGATTTGTCAGATATGAGGAGAGTATACACATTTGTGGAGGGATTGATAGAGCCATTGCAAGGACTGGTGAAGTCTCGCAAACCATCAACTCTTCTGGAGACAGTATCTTGCACTTGGGATTTGTAAGGGGGCATCCCCAAGGCTCGAGCTCCATTTCCTACACGCACTCCCTACCCTCAGAAGGGAAGTGACACTATAGCACCCACAACATAGAGAGCAACCCAGGGGAGTGGTCAGTTGGATGACGAGACCATGAGAGACCTCAGGAGGAAGAAGCTATTCTTTACATGCCGTGAGCCTTGGGCACCTGGTCATTGGTACACAGCAGGCAAGGCCCATTACATCAATGTCTTCTCAGACAGTGATCAAGAGGATGATGAGGAGTTGGAGTTTGGTGGTGGAGATAGCGAGAAGCGAGCGGGGAAAGGACCACCACCACCTCAGGTAGGAGCATCCTTCGCACCAGTAGGGAGAGTCCTAGCTTCTTTGTGTGGGATTCCCAAATTCTTGACTTTGAGGATCAAAGGTACGGTGCAGGGGCAACGTGTCTCAGTCTTGGTAGATAGTGGGGCCACCCACAATTTTATTGATGCTCAGATGGTCTAGAGGAGGGGCATCACCACTACAAAAGTTTGAGGGGTTTTTGGTCCTAATACCAGGCGACAAGACTATGCAGTGCACTCGATATGTTCCCGCTCTAACAGTGTCCATGGAGAACTATTCAATGACAGACCACTTTTTCATGGTGGATGTACCGAACACCAATGTGGTGCTGGATGTCCAATGGTTGTATTCCCTTGGTCGGGTTACCACCGACTGGAAACAGTTGGTGACGGAGTTTATTGGGCCAGATGGCAAGCCGGTGGTTCTTAGGGGCATGCATTCATACTCCCCTCAGACAATTTCAACTCATTGAATGGAGGTCGATTTGAGGCATGGAGACATAGCATGGACAGTAGAGCTGGGGGTTTCAGAGGCTGGGGGAAAGATCACACCACCACATCCGGACATACAAGTAGTACTAGATAAATATCCTGTAGATTTTGGAGATATACCACCAAGGCAACCACCTCACAGAAGATTTGAGCACACTGTAGAGTTGGAGCCTGGTGTGCAAGGGGTCATCACCACCCCCTACAGGCATCCTAAGGCATATAAGGATGAGATCAAGAGAGCCATCAAGGAGTTGTTGGCATTGGTTCACATCACACTAAGTTCTAGTCCATTTGCTTCTTCGGTTGTGCTAGTGAAGAAGAAGGACAAGACTCTTCGCATGTGTATTGACTACAAGGCCCTCAACAAGAAGACATTGAAGAACAGGTATCCCATTCTACGCACTGATGAGTTGATGGACGAGCTTAGAGGGGCCAAATACTTCTCTAACATAAATCTGCGGTCAAGGTATCATCAAATTCGGGTGAGAGAGCAGGACATTTCAAAGACAACCTTCAGGTGTCATTATGGGCATTTAGAGTTCCTAGTCATGCCTTTTGGGTTGACCAATGCATCGGCTACTTTTCAGTCATGGATGAACCATGTGTTCCGAGGCCAGTTGAGGAGGTTTGTACTAGTATTCTTTGATGACATCTTGATCTACAACAGGACATGGGAGGAGAAATTGTAGCACTTGGAGACAGTCTTGCGTATCTTGGAGGAGTAGCAGTTCTACGTGAAGATGTCTAAGTGCGAATTTGGATTGACAGAGATGCTTTACTTAGGACACATCATCGGTGCAGATAGGGTTAAGGTGCATGAGGAGAAGATTCGAGCCATTCAAGATTGGCCAAAGCCCCGAGATGCGACAATATTGAGAGGGTTTTTGGGCATCTGTACCTATTATCGAAAGTTTGTGAAGGGATTCTCACAATTGGCAGCACCCCTTACTAGTATGACTAAGAAAGGGGCTTCGCGTGGACAGAGGGAGCTCAGGAAACATTTGATCACCTCAAGGAGGTGATGAGTTGTTTCTGGTTTTAGCACTCCCAGATTTTTCTCAGCCTTTCACATCGGAGTGCGATGCATCAAGTGTAGGGATCAGGGCAATCTTGTCTCAAGATGGGCACCCCATTGCTTTTGAGAGTAGCAAGCTTCTACCTCATGAGATGTCGTATTCCATTTGCGACAAGGAAATGTTGGCCATAATGCATGCATTAATCAAATTTAGACAATATTTGATGGGGAATCAATTTCGGGTGAAAACGGATCACAACAGTCTGCCATTTCATGTCTCAACAGGGCCTCAATGACAGACAGCAAATATGGGTCAGCAAAGTGTGGGGAAAGCACAATGTAGTGGCGGATGCACTATCCAGAAGACCAATCGAGCTTTCACTAATGAGCATTTGTCATGACTGGAAGGCCCAATTACTAGTAGAGTACTCCAAGGATTGTTTGGCACGCGAGATCTTGGAGGGTAGTTATGCAGATGAGCGCTACAGGGTGATGGATGAGGTCATTTATTATAAGGGGCGCATATTTTTGGTTTCAGGATCACCATTGAGGAAGCACATCCTTCGAGCAGCTCATGATTCTCCTTTGTCCAGGTGTCATTAGGAAGACATATATGGCAGTGAGAGAGCGCTTCACTTGGAAGGGCCTAAAGGGAGATGTGTTGAGTCATGTACAGGGATGCGAAGCTTGCCAAAGGAATAAGGAAGAGTTGACCCATCCAGCAGGATTGTTGCAGCCTCTTCCCATCCCTGAGGGGAAATGGCAGAGCATCTCAATGGACTTCATTAGTAGACTTCCCTAAGTGCAAGGGAAGGATTGTATTTTTGTAGTCGTCGACCAGGTGACCAAGTTTGCACACTTTTTTGCCATACTGACACGATCTTAAGCTTCACAAGTGGTAGAGTTGTTCTTCAGGGAGGTCTTTCGTCTGCACAGACTCCCTAAGAGCATAGTCAGTCACAGGGATAGCCTATTCATGGGAGGATTTTGGCAGGAGCTCTTCAGATTAGTCGGCACTGACCTCACCCCGAGCACCAGCTATCATCGGAGACTGATGGTTAGACAAAGAGGGTGAACCAATGGTTAGAGGGTTATCTCAGGAATTATGTGACAAGGTAGCAAAGGGCTTGGATTCGATGGTTGCACTTGGGAGAGTATTGTTGCAACACCATCCACCATATGTCTATTGGTATGACTCCTTTTCGTACTTTATATGGTTATGATGCTTTATCTTTTGCTGATATTGTTTTTGGAGACAACAGGGCCCCAAAGGCCAAGGGTTGGATCCTAAAGAGCCAGGATATCCTCAAGGCTCTTAAGGATAAGTTACAGGAAGCCTAGAACCAGCAAAAGATGTATGCTGATTGGTATCGAGTAGAGAGACATTTTGAGGAGAATGACTTGGTCTACCTTCAATTGTAGTTGTACCAATAGTCCACACTCAAGAAGAAGGGGGCCGAAAAGCTGTAGCCGAGATTCTTTGGGTTGTACAGAGTGAACAGGAGAGTTGGAGAGGTGACTTAGGAGTTGGAGCTACCACCAGGAAGCAGGATTCATAACATCTTTCATGTGTCATGCCTCAAGAGGGTGTTGGGGCAGCAGGTTACAACAGTCATGGAGTTGCCTCTGCTTGATGATGAGGGACATTTGATCTTAGAGCCAAAAGACATCTTCGAAACTAGAGAGAGGAAGCTCAGGAGTAGGATAATCAAAGAATATTTGATGTGATGGAAGAATCCACCAACTTTTGCATGGCGTTGGTTAAGTGGGGCCCATGATGGAGGACGAAATGGAGGGAAAATTCCCCACGAAAACTATATAAGGAGGGCAGCTCTCCTCTTCTTATGCATTCATGAGTGTATATCGATTTCTCTTGGCTGCTCGAGCTGCTTAACCGAGTCACTAGCTATTTAGCACGAGTTCTTCAAGCGAATAGCTCACCCTTTCTTCGGGGGACTTTGAGTGCCACCCTAGGAAGGTTTCCTTCATTTCTTCAGGAGGAGCTCCACATTGTGATTTCCAGCAATAAAATTTCCTTCCAGGTGGTGCTTATTTCTGGAGGATGCAGTGAGAGAGGAGGTGGAGTTGAGCAGTGGAGTTGAGCAGTGGAGTTTTGCTGTGAGATTTTCCGAAGGAGAGGATAAGGAGGATTGTCAGACTTTGGAGGAGTTTGGGAGTTGATTGAGCTTCAAGCTTGGCAGTGTGACTTTCGCACTCCCTGGGTCAGTGCAGAGGCAGTGTTTGGGGAGCTCATTTGGTGGGTAGAGTATTAGCCCTTGAGGCTGAGCTTTGCTATGGAGGTTGGAGGAGTTACTCGATGTGAAGTTTGCTCTCTTTCCAAAGCTTGGAGGAAGACTTTGTGGCCATTTCTTGCAGGTTGTATTGCTAGACCTGTTTGGAGGGCGTAGGCCATAGAGGAGGTCGAATTTGGGTGATTGGTTTCAAGCCAAACCCTTTCTGGGTTTTTGTGCGTTTTAGCCAAGGAGCTTGTGGCTGAAGTTTCATTATTTTCCGAGCACTGGAGGTGAGGATTATTGCAGCTCCTTTCCACCCAGTAGTTGTCGTAACTAGGAGACACCACAGAGCTTTAGAGGAGCAATTGCTTTCTAGCATTTGGGATTACTATCGACACATAGGTTCTGTCTAGCTTGCCCTTGAGGCAAGCCTAGGTGCTCTTTCCACACTATTGTACATTGCTCCATTAATAAATAAAATGGCACAGTTGGTTCTCATTTTTGTTGTGTATTGAATATTTGTTGATCATTTAATTTTATGTGCATAAATCGAATTGGCTTTTGTATATCACTGTTTGTTTAAGTTTGGAACATTACAGAGGACCCCGTTGTCAACATGTTCAAACACCTTTGTTACAACTACATGCTTAACTCCACATCACCCCGTCAAAAACTTTTTCGACGTGTGGAACACTTCTGGGATGACTTAGCCTTTTAAACCTCTGGAATGACACAGATAACCTACAAGGCTTTCTTGCTCCAATCTGATGAACCCACTAGCCCACCTTTCCACATCCTCCCAAAAATAAAATTCTGGGAATTTTCTACGATGCCTCTGCACGAAACCACTGGGGTCCAAAATGTCAGGGTGATGTCATCCTTTGTTACACCCTCCACATCATGTGCCACATAACTGTGGGTCCCACTATACCTGACATCGCAGAACTCACACAAAATCATGTTGTAAAGGGAACTCGGGATTCCATTCGTCACTTTGTGTTGCAGTGTACAATTGGCCCCACTGTGCCACGTCACCCCAAGAATAAAATCCTTGGAGTTTCCCCTTGGGGCTCCCCTTGAAATCACTAGGTACAAAACTCCAAGACACGTCGGTGACTATGAGCATTCAGCTCTCGATAGTCCAGATTTCTCCTATTCCGCCTTTTGTCGTCGTGTTTGATCACTTGGCTTATCAAGCTTGACCCTCCAGGCTTCTTCGGGCCTTAAACTCCAACCCACAGTATATGTAATATGTAAAATTTTGGGGGCTATTCCCCGTTCTCAGGCTCGGTCACAGTGGTTCTATTATGCACGGGCCGATTGCGACTTAGTGCTCGGGCCCTTAAAGTATCGTGGCTCAACGCCCGCTCGAACCATATGTGTATAGATATATGTAAAGCTTGGATCCGATAGTTTTCAAAGAACTTCCCCTTTAGCGCTTGTCACACATATGCACAGGTTGGGACTTAGTCCAAGTCTTGGTTGTGTTGGTTCTATTATGAACTTGGGGTTCTGACTCCAAATTTGGCCCGATATACATATAATTTTATAAAGACCCTCGGCCTGCAACCTGCAAAGACATATATATACATATATGTATTATATACAGACATATAAACGAGCGTTATCCCTCCCGAGCTTAAATGCACCTCATCCTGGCCCAGTTTACATATTTAAATGTTGGAATAAGCAGATTTATCAACACAATGGCTGGAGATTGAAACATTTCAATGCAAATGTTATGAATATAATTCATAACAATTAGCTAAATAAAATAAATATAAGTATTAAAATAATTAAATGTTATTTAGGTTAAATAAGTCATTAATTAAGTGAACAGGCACGTCTAAAAGACATGCCCTTTCACGAAAGGTCACCTGCTGAGGTATAAAAGCAGGGTCCTCATTGTACATTCAAATCATCTTATACATTTTATATATAATAATAACTTATTTTTAAATACCTTTTGTGTATTTTTAACTTTCAAGTTTACCAGCATTCAAGTTTTCATGCTTCAGCATAAGTTTTTATGCTACAGTGGTATCAGAGCCATGGCACACGATATAATCATGTGGGCCCTTGAACATAGTTCGCCGCACAATGTGCCATTACATTCAAGTCCTAATTACGTTGAACAATTTAGTATTCAAGAAGCATTTCAACGTCTAGAAAAAACATGTGCAGAAGTTAAAGAATGTCCAAAGGAAATCAATAATAATGAAGATACTAGCGACAGTAAAGAAACAAAAAAAGATCAAAATAATGAAAATGAAGATGAAATTGATATTGACGTGGATGAAAATGATGATTCATATGATAGCGGTTATGTGGGATGCAGTTTAGATAATGTTACAACAGTTGATATTGAAAATTTGGCAATTGCCCACGTCGATAGAGAGAATAATGCCAATTATGGCGGTAATGTTAGATGCAGTTTTGATATTGCTGCAACAGTTGATATTGAGAAGTTGGGAATTCCCCACATCGAGGAAGAGAAGAATGGCAATATAGATTACAGCGGTTATATTGGACTCAGTTCAGAAAATCCTGCAACAATTAATAACGCCAAAGAAAGCAGTGAGGGTGATGGAACTGTACCATTTAACTTAATGGAATTTTTGGAAAAAACCTACTGAGCATGGGGTTGAGGACGATATTGATTTCTTCAATCTACCAGCATTTGATGAACCAAATTTCACTGTTGATGCTTTACCCGCCATTGATACCCACAACATAAATAATGACTGTACTGATGCTGGATCATTTTCTGTAGAATCGAAATTCGATGTTGATTCCTTACTCCCCATTGATGTCGTTGTGGGAAACGGAAACGAGCGTTTCCGTTTCCCACAACGGCATCAATGTTTCATACATATATGTATTATATACAGACATAGAAACGAGCGTTATCCAAAACGGGGAAACGGAAACGCGTTTCTGAAACGGGAAGCGATACGAAACGCGACCTCCCCAAATTTGAGGAAACGGGGAAACACGAATATATATATATATATATATATATATATATATATATATATATATATATATATATATATATTAAAAATATTAAAAATTATTATATGTATGTGCAATCATAAAGCATTAATGATTTAAACATTAAGATTAAATTTATATCACATTTACTCATGAGTCATGAATGATCACATAATGAAAATAAAAATATAGGAAAATCCAAAAGCAACCATTAAAGTTTATTATATATCCAGGGGGCAAAATCTCAAAATCAGCCATTATTTATATTAGTATATGAGGCTGCAAGTACAATAAAGATTATAAGGCTGCAAGAACTATAGAGACAAAAGACTAATCCTCATCATAACAATCCTCATCAAAAATAAAAGCAGCACAATGCTCAACAGTGGATGGTGGTGCTGAAGAAGATAATGCACCAATTCCACTTCCAGACTCATCCTCAATATTCAAGGCAACAAGAGAGAGCTCCAAATCAGGATTTTCTGCCTCCACATCCCATTCTTTAGAAGGACCACTGTTGTATTCTGGACCCCTATGAGATGCAAGGCGAAGGTTGGAGTGCACATAAACAAGATCCTTTGCTTTCTGTGAGCCCAACCTATTGCGCTTCACAGAATGAATAAAACCATAAGTGCTCCAATTCCTTTCTGCTGATGAAGAGCTTGCCACTTGTGAAAGAATACGAATGGCAAGGTTTTGCAAATGTACTCCATTTGCTCCATGACAAATCCACCACCTAACTGGATTCATGGTGCTTCTCTCCTCCAAAGCTGATATATCTACATAATCATCTATTCCTGCAGCAAAACTGGCAAATTCCTCCTTTACCTCCCTATGTAGATGAGAAGGAAACATTCTCATAAGGGCCTTTTTCACCCCATTAGCCACCTCTCTATCCTTATGGGGTGCCTTCCTCTTCCCATTGCTTTGAGCAATAAGCTCCTCATCATAAAATTTGGGGTTCAAAGCATGTGCTAAAGTGTGCAATGGAGTATTGAAATTGTTCCACCTATCAACAATGATTTTCTTGATCAAACTAGCAAAATGATCATCAACAAACAAAATTTGTGGAGACTCTTGCGAAATGATTTCCATAGTTTTCTTAACTATGGAATCCATGCCATCATATAACTCTCCCAAGAAAGGTTGGTCAGTGTCAGCACTCCGGAGAAGCTCAAATGCAGGGGTTGTGAACTTTAGCAAGAAATC